>JAXCGZ010019336.1:55000-62500 GCA_037179515.1 Halocaridina rubra | reverse complement strand
TTGCTAACCTCAGACCGTGACGGGGCGCGAACCCTCGACCTGACGACTCAGAGTCGGAGACGCTACCGACTGAGCCACGGCGACTACATATATATATATATATATATATATATATATATATATATATATATATATATATATATATATATATATATATATATATATATATATATATATATATATATATATATATATATATATATATATATATATATATATATATATATATATATATATATATATATATATATATATATATATATATATATATATATATATATATATATATATATATATATATATATATATATATATATATATATATATATATATATATATATATATATATATATATATATATATATATATATATATATATATATATATATATATGTATATATATATATATATATATATATATATATATATATATATATATATATATATATATATATATATATATATATATATATATATATATATATATATATATATATATATATATATATATATATATATATATATATATATATATATATATATATATATATATATATATATATATATATATATATATATATATATATATATATATATATATATATATATATATATATATATATATATATATATATATATATATATATATATATATATATATATATATATATATATATATATATATATATATATATATATATATATATATATATATATATATATATATATATATATATATATATATATATATATATATATATATATATATATATATATATATATATATATATATATATATATATATATATATATATATATATATATATATATATATATATATATATATATATATATATATATATATATATATATATATATATATATATATATATATATATATATATATATATATATATATATATATATATATATATATATATATATATATATATATATATATATATATATATATATATATATATATATATATATATATATATATATATATATATATATATATATATATATATATATATATATATATATATATATATATATATATATATATATATATATATATATATATATATATATATATATATATATATATATATATATATATATATATATATATATATATATATATATATATATATATATATATATATATATATATATATATATATATATATATATATATATATATATATATATATATATATATATATATATATATATATATATATATATATATATATATATATATATATATATATATATATATATATATATATATATATATATATATATATATATATATATATATATATATATATATATATATATATATATATATATATATATATATATATATATATATATATATATATATATATATATATATATATATATATATATATATATATATATATATATATATATATATATATATATATATATATATATATATATATATATATATATATATATATATATATATATATATATATATATATATATATATATATATATATATATATATATATATATATATATATATATATATATATATATATATATATATATATATATATATATATATATATATATATATATATATATATATATATATATATATATATATATATATATATATATATATATATATATATATATATATATATATATATATATATATATATATATATATATATATATATATATATATATATATATATATATATATATATATATATATATATATATATATATATATATATATATATATATATATATATATATATATATATATATATATATATATATATATATATATATATATATATATATATATATATATATATATATATATATATATATATATATATATATATATATATATATATATATATATATATATATATATATATATATATATATATATATATATATATATATATATATATATATATATATATATATATATATATATATATATATATATATATATATATATATATATATATATATATATATATATATATATATATATATATATATATATATATATATATATATATATATATATATATATATATATATATATATATATATATATACATATATATATATATATATATATATATATATATATATATATATATATATATATATATATATATATATATATATATATATATATATATATATATATATATATATATATATATATATATATATATATATATATATATATATATATATATATATATATATATATATATATATATATATATATATATATATATATATATATATATATATATATATATATATATATATATATATATATATATATATATATATATATATATATATATATATATATATATATATATATATATATATATATATATATATATATATATATATATATATATATATATATATATATATATATATATATATATATATATATATATATATATATATATATATATATATATATATATATATATATATATATATATATATATATATATATATATATATATATATATATATATATATATATATATATATATATATATATATATATATATATATATATATATATATATATATATATATATATATATATATATATATATATATATATATATATATATATATATATATATATATATATATATATATATATATATATATATATATATATATATATATATATATATATATATATATATATATATATATATATATATATATATATATATATATATATATATATATATATATATATATATATATATATATATATATATATATATATATATATATATATATATATATATATATATATATATATATATATATATATATATATATATATATATATATATATATATATATATATATATATATATATATATATATATATATATATATATATATATATATATATATATATATATATATATATATATATATATATATATATATATATATATATATATATATATATATATATATATATATATATATATATATATATATATATATATATATATATATATATATATATATATATATATATATATATATATATATATATATATATATATATATATATATATATATATATATATATATATATATATATATATATATATATATATATATATATATATATATATATATATATATATATATATATATATATATATATATATATATATATATATATATATATATATATATATATATATATATATATATATATATATATATATATATATATATATATATATATATATATATATATATATATATATATATATATATATATATATATATATATATATATATATATATATATATATATATATATATATATATATATATATATATATATATATATATATATATATATATATATATATATATATATATATATATATATATATATATATATATATATATATATATATATATATATATATATATATATATATATATATATATATATATATATATATATATATATATATATATATATATATATATATATATATATATATATATATATATATATATATATATATATATATATATATATATATATATATATATATATATATATATATATATATATATATATATATATATATATATATATATATATATATATATATATATATATAATATATATATATATATATATATATATATATATTATATATATATATATATATATATATATATATATATATATATATATATATATATATATATATATATATATATATATATATATATATATATATATATATATATATATATATATATATATATATATATATATATATATATATATATATATATATATATATATATATATATATATATATATATATATATATATATATATATATATATATATATATATATATATATATATATATATATATATATATATATATATATATATATATATATATATATATATATATATATATATATATATATATATATATATATATATATATATATATATATATATATATATATATATATATATATATATATATATATATATATATATATATATATATATATATATATATATATATATATATATATATATATATATATATATATATATATATATATATATATATATATATATATATATATATATATATATATATATATATATATATATATATATATATATATATATATATATATATATATATATATATATATATATATATATATATATATATATATATATATATATATATATATATATATATATATATATATATATATATATATATATATATATATATATATATATATATATATATATATATATATATATATATATATATATATATATATATATATATATATATATATATATATATATATATATATATATATATATATATATATATATATATATATATATATATATATATATATATATATATATATATATATATATATATATATATATATATATATATATATATATATATATATATATATATATATATATATATATATATATATATATATATATATATATATATATATATATATATATATATATATATATATATATATATATATATATATATATATATATATATATATATATATATATATATATATATATATATATATATATATATATATATATATATATATATATATATATATATATATATATATATATATATATATATATATATATATATATATATATATATATATATATATATATATATATATATATATATATATATATATATATATATATATATATATATATATATATATATATATATATATATATATATATATATATATATATATATATATATATATATATATATATATATATATATATATATATATATATATATATATATATATATATATATATATATATATATATATATATATATATATATATATATATATATATATATATATATATATATATATATATATATATATATATATATATATATATATATATATATATATATATATATATATATATATATATATATATATATATATATATATATATATATATATATATATATATATATATATATATATATATATATATATATATATATATATATATATATATATATATATATATATATATATATATATATATATATATATATATATATATATATATATATATATATATATATATATATATATATATATATATATATATATATATATATATATATATATATATATATATATATATATATATATATATATATATATATATATATATATATATATATATATATATATATATATATATATATATATATATATATATATATATATATATATATATATATATATATATATATATATATATATATATATATATATATATATATATATATATATATATATATATATATATATATATATATATATATATATATATATATATATATTATATATATATAGTGGAGCCCTATGACTATAATTATATACTATATTCCAGCACCCGTTAGGATCCGAAAATAGCATTGTTTTATAAGTTTTGTTCACTGATGGGCTTCCTTACTATATATATATATATATATATATATATATATATATATATATATATATATATATATATATATATATATATATATATATATATATATATATATATATATATATATATATATATATATATATATATATATATATATATATATATATATATATATATATATATATATATATATATATATATATATATATATATATATATATATATATATATATATATATATATATATATATATATATATATATATATATATATATATATATATATATATATATATATATATATATATATATATATATATATATATATATATATATATATATATATATATATATATATATATATATATATATATATATATATATATATATATATATATATATATATATATATATATATATATATATATATATATATATATATATATATATATATATATATATATATATATATATATATATATATATATATATATATATATATATATATATATATATATATATATATATATATATATATATATATATATATATATATATATATATATATATATATATATATATATATATATATATATATATATATATATATATATATATATATATATATATATATATATATATATATATATATATATATATATATATATATATATATATATATATATATATATATATATATATATATATATATATATATATATATATATATATATATATATATATATATATATATATATATATATATATATATATATATATATATATATATATATATATATATATATATATATATATATATATATATATATATATATATATATATATATATATATATATATATATATATATATATATATATATATATATATATATATATATATATATATATATATTATCAAATAAGCACATTACATATGTGAAAACATGAATCATTTTTTACCCCGACCGGGACTCGAACCTAGGACTTATGATTACTAAGTCAAGGCGCTACCACTACACCACAGAAGGTTAAAAGGAATCCAACCTTATAGCTTATATCTGCTATACTTAGGCATGAACGCATTCTAGCTGAATGCCACTATGTTCATATTACAGATTCCCCAACCTCACTCGTGGCTTCATTTTAGCATTTAATTCAATTCCCAATCTCATTATTATCAAATAAGCACATTACATATGTGAAAACATGAATCATTTTTTACCCTGACCCGGGACTCGAACCTAGGACTTATTATTATTAAGTCAAGGCGCTACCACTACACCATAGAAGGTTAAAAGGAATCCAACCTTATAGCTTATATTTGCTATACTTAGGCATGAACGCATTCTAGCTGAATGCCACTATGTTCATATTAAAGATTCCCCAACCTCACTCGTGGCTTCATTTTAGCATTTAATTCAATTCCCAATCTCATTCGGGTCATGAAATTATCAAATAACCACATTACACATGTGAAAACATAAATCAATTTTACCCCCGACCGGGACTCGAACCTAGGACTTATGATTACTAAGTCAAGGCGCTACCACTACACCACAGAAGGTTAAAAGGAATCCAACCTTATAGCTTATATCTGCTATACTTAGGAATGACCGCATTCTAACTGAATGCCACTATGTTCATATTTCAGATTTCCCAACCTCACTCGTGGCTTCATTTTAGCATTTAATTCAATTCCCAATCTCATTCGGGCCATGAAATTATCAAATAAGCACATTACATATGTGAAAACATGAATCATTTTTTACCCCGACCGCTACTCGAACCTAGGACTTATGATTACTAAGTCAAGGCGCTACCACTACACCACAGAAGGTTAAAAGGAATCCAACCTTATAGCTTATATCTGATATACTTAGGAATGAACGCATTCTAACTGAATG
>JAXCGZ010019336.1:35000-45000 GCA_037179515.1 Halocaridina rubra | reverse complement strand
TATATATATATATATATATATATATATATGTTTATATGTATATATGTATGCATATATATATATATATATATATATATATATATATATATATATATATATATATATATATATATATATATATATATATATATATATATATATATATATATATATATATATATATATATGTATATATGTATATATGTATATATATATATATATATATATATATATATATATATATATATATATATATATATATATATATATATATATATATATATATATATATATATATATATATATATATATATAAATATATATATATATATATATATATATATATATATATATATATATATATATTAACGACTGTAGATCACTACTTCAAACGGAAAGCAAGAGTTATTTTACTTAATATATAAAAGAGGATGTTCACCAATGAAAGCAGAATATTGAGCTGATTTAATGATCAAATTCAGGGTTATTTATATGTACAGCTATTTCAGTGGGAGGAGTTACAAACAACCCAAGAGTAATTATTGACCCATTAAATGCAACTGTAATATATCTTAATAATTACTAAATGATTACCTATTTTCAATAATTAGATATTTTGATAAAAAATATTATTTACTATTTGTACGTTTGTACAATACTACCTCCTTGGAAGACACTAAAGGGCGTTATGCCCTAGAGAAACGAATAGGAGGAGGATCATCTTCTTGAAGGTAGGCGACTTTCAAGCTTTCAATGGGTATCCACTCCTCAGTGCCATGGATGTTAAGGATGAATGCCTTTGAACGTCGTTGTATGACTCTATACGGTCCAGTGTATGGAGGTGTTAGAGGCGTCCAATGACTATCCGTTCTGATGAAAACGTGGGTGGCTGTGTTGAGGTCTCGTGGAATGAAAGTTTTTCTGTTATTCTGGTATGTTGGTTTTACAGGTGTGTATTTTCCAACTATCTGGTTGAGACGATCGAGATCTTCATGGTGATTGTTGTTTGGGAAAAACTCAGCAGGTACCACCAAGGGGTCGCCATATACCATCTCGGCTGAGGATACGTTAAGACCTTTAGGAGTAGTTCGGAGTCCAAGGAGTACCCAAGGTAGTTGATGTGTCCAAGAATTGCTTGTGCAGCAGTGATGAGGGCTGCTTTTAGTGTTCTGTGCATGCGTTCAACCATGCCGTTGGCTTCTGGATTGTAGGATCTTGTGTGATGGTTTGTGGAGCCAAAGAGCTGACTGAGAGAGTTCCAAAGTTGGGATGTAAATGTGGAACCCCTATCTGATGTAATATGTTCGGAGATGCCAAATCTTGAGATCCAGGCAGATGAAAGGCAGAAGCACATGAGAAGGCAGTGGCCTCTTTCATATGCAATGCCTCTGGCCATCGGGTTGAGCGGTCCACTATTGTGAATATGTATTTGTTGTTTTCTGATGAAGAAAGAGGTCCCACAATGTCAACATGGACATGGGAAAAACGTCTTTGTGGATGAGGAAAAGTACCAATCCCAGATTCAGTATGTTGGTGGATTTTAGAAGTGTGACATGACAAGCAGGAGCGGGACCAAGATATAGCGTCTTTTATTATGCCTTGCCATATGAATTTTTTCTTGAGGAGCATAGCAGTTGATGGGCTGGAGGGATGAGAAAGTCCATGAATAAGTTGGAATACGTGTCGTTGAAGAGGCTGAGGAATCCAGGGGCGAGGTTGTCCTGAACTCACGTCACAAAAGATGGTGGACCCTTGTTCGTCTATTGGTAAATCTTTCCATTGGAGAGATGTGAGTGATATACGACAAGATTACATTTCAGGATCTTGTATCTGTATTGTTGCGAGGTGTCTGTAGTCGAGGCCAAGGCATATGGATGAAATAGTGTTTCTTGAAAGTGCATCAGCGACAGGATTCTTTTTTCCCGAGACATGTTGCAAAGTACAGTTAAACTCAGATATAGTAGAGAGGTGTCTTTGTTGTCTTGCGAAACATGAATCTGTTCGCTTGGTAGGAAGGTGGTCCGTTTGGATGGTAAATGAGACTCCTTCGAGAAAATGCTTGAAGTTGCGGACAGCAAAATAAATAGCAAGAAGCTCCCTGACGAAGGTGGAGTAATGGGTTTCAGCAGGAGTAACCTTTCTACTGAACAAGGCGAGTGGTTGACAAGCTCCGTGATTAATCTGTTCGAGGACAGCACCCACTGCAGTATCTCTGGCATCAGTAGACAAGATGAGAGGTAGACCAGTTGTTGGAAAGCTAAGATGGGCTGCAGCAAAAAGGGCTTTTTTGGCAGCATTAAAGGCATCTTCTTGGGCATGGCCCCAGGATAGTGATTTTGGTTTTCCAGCCAGTGCTGTATATAGTGGAGTCATTATTGAAACAATGTTTGGTAAAAAACGATGGTAATAGTTGACCATTCCTACAAATTCTTGCAAGGCCTTGATAGTAGTAGGCTTAGGGAATGTCTGGGCAGCAGTTACTTTTTCTTGAAGGGGAAGGACACCCTTGGACAAGATACAGTGTCCCAGGAACTCTACTTCTATGACTCCAAATACACACTTGTCGTGCCTGACGATGAGACCAGCAGAGCGTAGACGTTCAAGAACTTGGTGTGGATGTCATGATTAGGAGAGAAAACTAGGATGTCATCCACATAAGCAACACAGAAGGGTAGGTCATCCAAAATCCCATCCATCATGCATTGGAAAGTGGCTCTGGCATTTCTGAGGCCGAAGCAAGAGTAGTTGAATGTATATGTTCCTAAGGGAGTGGTTATGGCTGTCTTGGGAATGTCTTCAGGATTCATAAGGACTTGATAGTAACCTTTGAGCAAGTCCAGTTTGGAAAATATCTTGGCCCCGTGTAGGTATGTTGTGACATCAGCAATGTTAGGGAGATGGTAATGATCAAGTTATTTCATTTTATTACTATGTGCAATGGGGATGCCCATGGGCTGGATGCCTTTTGACATAGACCCATTTCTTCCATTTCCTTGAAGACCTTTTTTGTTGTGGTGAGTTTTTCTGTAGACAACCGACGAAACTTTGAGAATACTGGAGGACCTGAAGTTCGTATGAAATGGATAAATACCATGACTTGCTGGTGTGCGGGAAGATAGGCGAAGTTCTGGTCCATAAGTAGTGATGCGAGACCCGTTGGCAGCTACCAATTTGTTGTCAGTACCTGAACTACAACCACTGTGGACCATGGACTTTGGAATGCAGGACCTGCAGGCACCTGTGTCAACCAAGAATTTGATACCTGTGATGGAAGCAACTAAGAAGAAAACATTAATTGAGACAGAGGCCGCCGCAGGCAGCGATGACCTAAAAGCAAATTTTTTGTCCATATACATGGTTTTTTGCAGTTTTTGGCAGTGACGAAAGCGGACGTGATAGTAACAGAGTTTGGACGTGACATCCAGTCTTTTGTGAGAATATGAGGTAATTTCTTTGGCTCGAGGTCGTGTGAGGGCATTGTTGTAGATTGATGATCGAGATGAAGATGTGGCAGCAGCGACGGCTTCGTCTGGAGGGATGGAGTACATGTGATTGATATTGGTAATGTTAGGAGGTGTGCTGGCATATATTGGTGGAAGACTAGCTGTATTGTGTGCATTGAGAAGACTGTCTGCACGGGCTGCCAGAGCTGCATCATCGAAAGTTGAAAAATCTGTGATTGCAGCACGGACAGATTCAGGAAGACGCTGTAACCAAAGGGTGAGGAGTACATCTATTGTCTGACTGGTACCCGAACTGTCGGGAGGATGACTGGCAATAGCTCTCATCTCAGCAAGTGCGTCAGAAGGGTGCTGATCACCTAGTGCCTGTTTTGAAAGGTCAAATATCATTTTAACTCTTTTCTCTGGAGATGGAGAGAATTTCTTCAAGAGGAAGGTTTCCAAGTCCTGGTATGCGATGGCGTTGTCACCCTGGGATTCCAACCAGTCTGAGATCTGGGGAAAGAGTGTGTCAGGAAAGGATGATAAAACATGATCAGCTTGTGTTCTGGAATTTGTGATCCTCTTTACACGAAACTGTATTTCTGCACGTCTGAACCAGATGTGGGCGTCGATGGTGGAGAACGTCGGGAGCTTGAAGTTAGCAATAAGGTCTGTTGCTACTGTAGAAGGTTTGATGTCTGTCATGGCGTGGGTGAGAGATAGAAACACTCCGGGGTCACCAATGTAACGACTGCAGTTACTTCACTACTTCAAACAGAAAGCAAGAGTTATTTTAATTAATATATTGAACTGATTTAGTGATTAAATTCAAGGTTATTTATATGTACAGCTATTTCATTGGGAGGAGTTACAAACAACCAAAGAGTAATTTTTGACCCATTAAATACAACTTTAAAATAACTTAATAATTACTAAATAATTACCTATTTACAATAATTGCATATTTTGATAAAAAAATATTATTTCAAATTTGTACATTTGTACAATATATACATATTCGCTTCCAGCTACTGGCAATTTCACAATAAATATCTTTAATAATCCGTAGACATGTTGCTTTTGGCTATATTGTACGTGCTGCAGACATTTTTTTTTCCTCTGGTTTACTTATCATTTATAAAATGTTTCATATTCACATCTTGAAAACAGTTATTTACTCTTAACTCGCAACCATTTGACCATTTTTTATTATCAACACTTTGATTGTTATAGCTTGGTTTCGTTAAGAGTCCTAATATGTTGCTTAGATATATTTCTTTTAATTTTGCAGTTAATTCCATTTGGATTTTACTGTTCCATTTATATGTATAATATATAGACATATGCAGTTTTTTTTCTGTATAAACGCAATTTATGTATATGCATGACACGTGGAATCATAACCATTGTGCTTGTTAGTGTTTACACGCAATTTACTTCCTACAATAAAAGAAAAATATTGAGTAGGTTAAGTGCATTTCGTAGCAAGTTATGTTGTAATGGAAGACATTAATATAATAATAATAATAATAATAATAAACTTTATTTCCATTTTACAATGGGTATTCGTCAGCCAGGACAAGCCCCAACCCCCCACTGTGATGTCCACCCACAGCAGTTCCTGCCAGTAAACAGCTTAAACTCTCGGTCTTGGACGGGGACCGATCTTTCGACCTCGTGAATGCGAAGCCAGCGCGTTACCACTGTACTAGCCAGACCTCGATGACTTGACTTTCGCTAAGCGTATTTCTGTACCTTAATATGAATGAGAACACTTAAAAGCGATTTCTAATCCACTTTTAATTAAAACAGGCATTCCATGAAAGTCACTGAACAAACACGGTATGTTCATTGCAAGATTATTATCTTACAAATTTTCGAGACTAAGCCTGGTATATATGTAGGTGTATTACCGGATGGCAAATGCATCATGATAATTGTGGATTCCTCACTCCTAAAAACATATAAAACATCGTAGAATTCTAATTATTAATGAAGGTGATTTTGAGGATATACAATACTTATGCCTATTGGTTCTTTTGATTGTATGATCCAAAACATAACAGACCTAGGGCAGGGAGGGGGGAAATCACTGACAAAATACATCTGTTATTATCTGTTTTGTGGAAAGTGCTACAAGCAATACTTGGCAAATGGAATTTACCATCCTTGACAACATAAAATAAAGCGTTCATTTTCGAACTGACAAGAGAAAATGAAATTTTGGTATCATTATAGAGTTAACGACTCTGGTTCAGTAAAGGGCCAAAGAACTATTTGGTGTTCTAATGACCATTTGCATTGTGATTTGTTCGGACCATGCAGAGAGTTCCCGAGTAAATACCCGACGCTCTACAATTATAATATTAATTATTATTTTTCATTTTATACAACAAACGACTATTGTGATTGATATTGTTTAAAACTCTTATAAAGACAGGAAAGTGTGCCAAAAAATCTCTCTCTCTCTCTCTCTCTCTCTCTCTCTCTCTCTCTCTCTCTCTCTCTCTCTCTCTCTCTCTCTCTCTCTCTCTCTCTCTCTCTCTCTCTCTCTCTCTCTCTCTCTCTCTCTCTCTCTCTCTCTCTCTCTCTCTCTCTCAAATATAAATCCATCTATTTGTGTTGCGCTTACCAAAAATAATCTCTTCTGTTGAGAAAGAGATCCAAAGTAGTAGAATAATGCACAACTATTAGAAACAACTGTGATCGGCACCGCAGAGAACAAAGACTGTAACACTCCAAATCAGGAAACCTTAATTGTACTCTTTCGTCAAGTCTCATATATGATGGATAACTATTAGCGTTTCTAATTCCCAACGCACAAGTTACTACCGCTTACAGTATGTAGAACCTTTCTTCACTGGGACTCAGTGTTTGACTGCCATATTTTATAATATGTACGAGCACCGGTGATACAAATGTTCTTCGGTGAAGGTACGATTTCATATACATCTTACCTCATTTAATCTCAGATAATAGAAAGTTAATCTCTTCTCATGCAGCACCATTCCCCGACCAAAGTGATACAGAAAAATTACATTAATGAGGAAAGGAGATATATATACATTCATATATGCATATGCATGGCCTTATTACTCCTTGTTATAGGGGTGACTGAGTGAAGTAACAATCATGTACAACAGTCAACATATACGTTAACTAATCCTCTTAGCTCCTTGGGTATAAAGGGTTGCTTTATTTCCTACCCTTCCGTCGTCCTTGGATCAACCACAAGGTAGGCAGGCTAAATTATTCTACAGTGAGCCCCAACAATCGCACTTGGTTTACCTCCACCGCTTCATCACATGGTAACTCCCCCCATCCATCCATCACAGTTCATTGGGCTATCAGGTGCAAGAAATCCCTTTAGCCAGAGTCATCAATGCACAATCTTCCTTCGCTCATTCTTATCTCTTACACACTCTCCACTGACATTCCACGTCCATTCAATGTCCATTTCACCCCATCCATCTTTCTCATTCTAGGTCTTCCTCTTGGCCTAATTACAATCACTTTTACAATCCACGCTCTCTTTGCTAGTCGTTCATCATTCATCCTCTCAAACGTGTCCAAACCAGCTCGAAACTCTGATCTAACCAATCTGCCAGTTTCCTTTCAACACCCGTTCTCTGCCTGAAATCCTCATTTCTTTCTCTATTCATTCTAGTTACACCAATTATACTTCAAAAACACCTCATCTTCATTGTATTCTACTTGTTCTTTTCACAGTCACACCTTCATGTGTCCATCTCTTTGCATTCATTCCCAAATACCTATTTCTCATTACACTTTTTAACCAACCTAGACATTTGCTCGCTTACTTCATTCCACTCCTTGATACATGTGAACCCAGATACTTAAAGCTCTCCTCTTCTTCAAGCAACTCCCCATTCACTTCTAAATTCAGTCTTCCAATATTAACACTCGAAATGCATCGCATAACTTTACTTTTACCAAAATTCGCCTACAATTTCCTTTTTTCACACACCAAACAAACTCAGTCACCAAAAGATTAAGCTAATTTTCTGTATCAGCCACCAGTGCAGTATCATCCAGGAAAATCAATTGCTTTAATTTCCACAACCTTCCATATTTCCATACTCACTCAATAGTTCCAAGCCTCTTTCTAATACTCGATCATTTCTTTCATTACAACTCCATCCATATACAAATTAAACAACCATGGCGACATTGCATATCCTTGATGTAGCCATGCATTCATCTCAAACCAATCAATCATACCATTCCTAACTCTCACACTAGCTCTACTATTCATGGAAAAACACTTGACCATATTCAGCAAACTTCTACTGATTCCATACTGCTGTAGCCCACTCCACAATGCCTCTATATCAACCCTGTCATATGCTTTCTCTAAGTCCATGAAAGCATAAAAGGTTTCCTGAACTTTCTCCCTGAACTTCTCACTCAGCTCTCTTACCATCACAAACACCTGATCCACACATCCTCTTCCTCTCTTTAACCCACACTGTTCTTCCTCAGTCAGTCTTTCTCTACTTTTTCTTATTCTCTCGATTAACACTTCCATGTACCTTACCAACCACACTCAACAGACTAATTCCTCTACAACTACTACACACATAGTTATCCCCATTCCCTTTATAAGCATGAATTACACAAGCACTTCTCCAATCAATTGGGACCCTCCATTTCTTGAAACATGCATTCATCATCCTAAACATCCATACTATATATGCCTCCCCACCTATTAACACCCATCTGTCTTTGTTGCTCTTCCCGCTTTCATTGCTCTCAATACCAAATGTACTAACTCTATTGTTATTACTCTATTATTCTCATCACCTAGCATTGGCATTCTCCAGTTGTGTCCAACACCCACAATCACTGCATCTCTATCATCTTCCTCACTTAGCATATCCATGATATATTCAGCCCATCACTCTCTTACCTTTATTTCAACTTCTAGCAATTGCCCATTGTTCGTGTTACTCTCTTCTCCCTACCAGACAAACCTTTCCTCACTATTTTCACTTCCTTCCAAAACATCTTTTTTAACCTTCCCAGATTATCAGACAAGCATCTACGCCACCTTACATCTGCCTTTCTCTTTGCATTCTTCACCAAGTGCTTTGTTAACCCCTTCTTTGCACTATATCTTTCATATACCTCCACATTTCCAACCTGCAACCATACTTCAAATACCTGCTTCTTTGCGGCCACTACAGCGCTCATCTCCTCATTCCACCATTCACTACCTTTCCTTTTACTTTCACCTGTTAGTCTCCTTTGGCACAATGTCTTTGTACACTTCACAATTTCTTCCTTGAAAAAAAAAAACATTCTTCTTTCACTCCCTCCTACATTGTCTCTTTCAATACAATCCACACATTCCTCACACTAGCCTTCTACTCACAGTCTTTCTCTTTCTTTAGTTAGGTTCACTTTTAGCACCTTTCTTCCTCTCTGGATTCTCCTCCTTTTCACTTTTCTCCCACCATCGCTTTACTTTCTACTAAATAATAATCAGATATCCCACCACCAGCGCCTCTTAGTACACTCACATCCAATACTCTTCCAATCACCCTCCTATCCACCACACCATACTTCATTAATGCTCTATCATTATGTAGTCTGTCCCATATCCTTCTCTTTAAATACAACATTGTCAAGAAACATCTCTCTCTCAGTACACATTTCTATCATTTCCTCTCCACCCTCATTCCTACCAGGTACTTTATACTTCTCAATCACACCAACCACTGGCTCATTCCTTACTCTAGTATTCAAATCTTCAATCAGAACCACATTCACTTTCATTCCCAGGTCTTCCACACACTCGTTCAATTTCATATAAAATTCTTTCTATCCTCCTCAATTCTTTCACTGCCAGGATCATATGCACTCACAAACGCCCAAACCTCATATCCCCAGTCTCATTTGGCCACTATTTTTGAGATATGCCCTTAGATTCCACCACACACCTACTCATCTCTTCATTTAGCAACATAGACACTCACTGTCATCTTCTCAATCTCTCAACTCCAGACACACTACCTACAACACTCCCAAATGTCACCTCACAATTCCCTTTCATCTTTATATTATTATTATTATTATTATTATTATTATTATTATTATTATTATTATTATTATTATTATTATTATTATTATTATTATTATTATTATTATTATTATTATTATTATTATTATTATTATTATTATATATATATATATATATATATATAAATATATATATATATATATATATATATATATATATATATATATATATATATATATATGTGTGTGTGTGTGTGTGTGTGTGTGTGTGTGTGTGTGTGTGTGTGTGTGTGTGTGTGTGTGCGTGAGTGTGTTTGCGTGTGTGTGTTTATGAATGTATATGTGTGTATGTTATCTAGAAAAGGCAATGAAGTTCATAGTAAAAAAGTAATATCACTTGTAGAACAACATGTGTTTCTAAATTGAAGGAAAACTGCTGATCTCTAGAGGGATGTAAATGCGTTGTAGGCCTATGCTGAACATGTAAATAAATAGGAAAATAATATAACCTCCGCTTTAGATGCACTTCATCAACT
>JAXCGZ010019336.1:17500-25000 GCA_037179515.1 Halocaridina rubra | reverse complement strand
AGCCTCAAACTTGTCTTGGAGGAATCACATAATCCAAATTTCTAAATCTTCATCCAAAAAATTGGGGGTTTTGTTTCGTTTTCGTTATTACTTTTCCTCATTGCAGTTACTTAAAATTTACAAAGGTCTTATCCGCCACTGCTTAGAATACTGCTCACACATCTGGGGTGCTTCTTCCTTTACTTATCCTCTTGATAGGGTTGAATCTAAGGCAGTCAGACTCATTAATGATCCTTCTCTTACTTCTATCCTGGATTCTCTCTCTCTTCGCCGTAAGGTATCTTCCCTTTCGCTTTTCTATCGCTACTACTTCCATCGCTGCTCTGATGAGTTGGCAAGTTGCATCCCTCCTCCACTGCCGAGGCCGCGTAACACTCGCCAAGCAGCCTCATCTCAAAGGTACTGTGTGGAGATTTGTAGTTTGCGGACTGGTCGGTGCAGCGACTGCTTCTTCCCATCTACCACCAGACTCTGGAACTCTCTTCCTCCTTCTGTCTTTCCTAATTCTTATAACCTTTCATCCTTCAAAAAGCAGATCTATCGTCATCTCAAAGCCTAGTCCTCCATATCTCTGGGTCCTCTTTATTTTGACTGTTTTTTCTTTCTGTCGCTTTCCTTTGTGTGACATTACCTCATCTCAGCCTTGCCCTTAACCTTTTTCTTTTTCTTCGTCTTGTCATTTTCTCGTGCCCGGGCCTTTGTTGGTGAGGGCAGTTTCTGCCTGTCCCGGTGTCACACTCTTAAAAAAAAAATATATATATATATATATATATATATATATATATATATATATATATATATATATATATATATATATATATATATATATATATATATAAATATATGTATATATTCTATCTATCTATCTAACTTAGCCTTATCCCCCTTTAATTGGGGGGTAGCCGACATCAAGAAAGGAAAACAATAAAGGGATTACTTTGCTCTATGGGAAATGACGAGGGAGCTAGCGACCGTTCAGATGGCACTGCTGGAGCACCACAGCCCATCCTCCCGACTCTTCCACAACCTGTGTCGCTTCATAACTGTCAACTCCTCCTACTGCCCCTACCACAGGGCTACCTCTGTAAGATGCAGCCCCGTGGTAACAGCAGATGCCCATCAGAGCTGCGTCACAATCGCTCACCACTCATTCCTGTTCCTAGCACGCTCACTTGCTTCCCTCACATCCATCCTCCTATCATTCAGGGCTCTCCTTATTCCATCCATCCATCCAAACCTAGGCCTACCTCTAGCATTTCTCCCATCAACTCTCGCATTCATCACCTTTTTCAGCAGCCTTTCATCATCCATCCTTTCCACATGGCCAAACCATCTCAGAACATTCATATCTACTCTGGCTGCAATTTCTCTCCTCACACCCGTTCTTGCTCTCACCACTTCATTCCTAACCCTATCCAATCGAGATACACCAATCATACTCCTCAGACATTTCATCTCAAACACATTTAGTTTCCGTCTCTCACTTACTTTCTTTCCCCATAACTCTGATCCATACATCACAGTTAGCTCAACCACTTTCTCATACAAAACTTTCTTAACATTCATTTCCAACCCTCTATTCTTCATTACGCCTTTCAATGCACCCAAAACTTTACATCCTTCATTCACTCTGTGACACACATCTGCTTCCACTCTACCATTTGCCGCTATAACCGAGCCTAAATTCTTAAACTGATTAACTTCCTCAAGTGTCTCTCCATTCAACATAACATTCAATCCAGCACCATCCTCATTTCTTGTATGCCTCATGACCTTACTCTTTCCCACATTCACTCGCAACTTCCTTCTCTCACACACCTTTCCAAATTCTGACACTAACTGACACAGCTTTTCCTCTGAATCTGCCACCACCACAGTATCATCTGCAAACAGCAACTGATTCAGCTCCCACTCATTATCATCCCCATCTACCATTCTCAAACCTCGACCACGCACTCGCTCATTCACCTCTCTTACAACTCCATCAATATACAAATTGAACAGCCATAGTGACATCACACATCCCTGTCTCAATCCCACACTCACTGGAAACCACTCACTCACTTCATTCCCTACTCTAATACAAGCTCTACTATCCTCATACAAACTCTTCACTGCATGCCACAACTTACCATTAATTCCATATAATCTCAAAATATTCCACATAGCCTCTCTATCAACTCTATCATATGCTTTCTCCAGATCCAAAAATGCAAAATACACATCCTTACCCTTTGCTAAATATTTCTCACATAACTGCCTAACTATAAAAATCTGATCTATACAACCTCTACCTCTCCTAAAACCACTGCACTTCCGCGATCACATATTCTGTCTTATCCCTAATCCTATTAACCAGTATCCTACCATCACTTTTCCTACCACACTCAACAAACTTATACCCCTAAAATTACTGCATTCATACACATCTCCCTTACCTTTGTATAGGGGCACTATACAGGCAATCACCCATTCCACTGGCACCAATGACAACATAAAGCATATATTAAACACTCTCACTAACTATTCCAATGCAGTCACACACCCTTCTTTCAACATCTCCGCTCTCACACCATCCATTCCAGGTGCTTTACCTGCTTTCGCTTCATATAATGCCCTTTTCACCTCCGCTCTTGTAATCTCTCTGTCATTTTCATCTCCCATTACTGGCCCTTGAACCTCCCCCCACTGCCACTATAGCTGCCTCTCTATCTCCATCAACATTCAGCAAGCACTCAAAATATTCTGCCCATCTTTTCCTTGCATCGTTCACTCTTAACATCTGTCCATTCACATCTTTTACTGTCTCTTCCATCCTCAATCCACCCTTCCTTACTCTCTTCACTTCTTACCAAAACTTCTTTTTATTCTCCTCATATGACCTACTAAAATCCTGTCCCCACCTAACATTTGCCAACCTTTTCTCTTCCTCTACCTTACGCTTGGTTTCCACATTTTTCTATCTATATCTTTTATACTTCTCCCTACTTTTACACTGCAGCCATTCCTCAAAAGCTCTCTTTTTCTCTTCCACCTTCATTTTCACCCCTTCATTCCACCACTCGCTGCCCCTCCTCATGCCACCTCCAACAAACCTCTTTCCACACACATCACTTGCATGTCCCACAAAACATTCTTTCATCAACCCTCATTCCTCCCCTAACTCCTCAACTTCTCTTTCTTTCACCCTGTCATATGCCACTCTCAACCTGTCCTGATATTCCTGTCTCTTCTCTGGCTTTTTCATCTCTTCCACCTTCACTATTTCCCTTCTACATCCCCCCCACACTATTTCCCCACTCTTTTGCTACTACCACTTTTGCTTCAACCAAAATATGATCAGACATCATAGCAGCCACACCCCTGAATGCATGCACATCTTTCACTCTACCAACCATGCTCTTTGCTACCAACACATAATCCATCAATGCTCTTTCTTTTATTCTTCCATTTGCCACTCTCATCCATGTATAATTTTTTATTAACTTCTTCTTAAATAAACTATTACCTATCACCAACTCTTGCTCCACACACATATCTAACAGTCTCTCGCCACTCTCATTCCCACCTGGTACCCCATACTTTCCTACAACACCTTCTATCTTTCCATCACCAACTCTGGCATTCAAGTCACCCAACACAACTACATAGTTCCTTCTGCTCAGACCATCCACACATCTAGTTAACTCATTCCAGAATTCATCCCGCTCTTCCTCACTTCTCTCACATCCTGGCCTATGCGCACTAACAAAAGCCCAACATTCCCTTCCTATCCTAGCCCTCACCCACATTAGCCTAGATGACACTTCTTTCCATTCCACTACCTTATTTACCATCCATTCACTCAACAATAATGCCACACCTTCTCTCGCTCTCCCCATTTCAACCCCAGACACCCTACCCGTCACATCACCAAATGCCACTTCTCCTTCTCCTTTCATCTTCGTCTCATAAAATGCCAATACATCCATCCTCCTCCTACCAAACATATATCCAGTCTCACATCTTTTGCTCTCTATCGTACTACAACCACGCACATTTAAATACCCCAAAACTAGAGTTTGGGGAGAAGTTATTCTCCCCTCTACTCCCCTTCTTCTTTGACGTCTCGCCGGAGGTTGATACAAGGGGGGGATTCCTAGTCCCCCAGCCCCGTCCACTTTTAGTCGCCTTCTACGACACGCAGGGAATACGTTGAGGCTATTCTTTGATGTTGTGGCCGCCACCACGCACACACACACACACACACACACACACATATATATATATATATATATATATATATATATATATATATATATATATATATATATATATATATATGTATGTATGTATGTATGTATGTATGTATGTATGTATGTATGTATGTATGTATGTATGTATGTATGTATGTATGTATGTATGCATGCATGCATGCATGCATGCATGTATGTATGTATGTATGTATGTATGTATGTATGTATGATGATGTATGTATGTATGTATGTATGTATGTATGTATGTATGTATGTATGTATGTATGTATGTATGTATGTATATATATATATATATATATATATATATATATATATATATATATATATATATATATATATATATATATATATATATATATATATATATATATATATATATATATATATATATATATATATATATATATATATATATATATATATATATATATATATATATATATATATATATATATATATATATATATATATATATATATATATATATATATATATATATATATATATATATATATATATATATATATATATATATATATATATATATATATATATATATCTGGCCTCGTTCACCCTTGTAAGGAGGTGGTCGTGCCAAGAAACACTCATTAACCACGATCAAAAAATACCTCAACCACTCCTCTCACCTCCATGAGAATAAAGGATTGCCATATCCCCCCCTTCCGCCCTACTTGGGTCACAACACAAGGTAGGCGACAAGTGTATGCTACGAAAAGGCCCGACCGCCGCAGCTGCCCTATCCTCACTGCTTCATCACATGTCAACTCCCCTCAAAGCCGTCCATCACAGAACACTGAGCCAGCATGTGCGAAATATCCCTTTGGCCCGTGTCACCTATATGCAATCTTCCTCCGAATCATTCTTTCACTTACATGCTATCTTTCCTGCTCCACTGGCATTCCACGTCCATTTAATGCCCATTTCACCCCATCCATCCATTTCATTCTAGGTGTTCCTCTTAGCCTAACTACAATTGCTTCTGCACTCCAAACTCTCTTGGATATTTGGTTCATTCATCATTCATCGTTTCTATATGTTAACACTCTCTGATCTAGCCTATCCAACACCCGGTCTCTGAATGATATCCTAATTTCTTACTCTATCTATTCTAGATACAAGAATCGCACTTCTGAAACACCTCATATCCAATACAATCAACGTGTTCCTTTCATCCATCATGCATTTCAAGTCTCTTCTCCATATTATTTTATAGGCACAATAAAACCTTCATATATCCTTATCTTTGAATTCATTCCCATATATCAATTGTGCATTACACTTTTCATCCCACCTAGACATTTAATCACTTCCTTCACTCTATGACTTTTCTCTACATCCACTCGAATCCAATTCTTGATACATACGACCCTAAATACCTAAAACTCAACTTCTTCAAGCAACTCCCCATTCAGTCCTACATTCAGTCAGTCAACATTATCACTCCTAGTGCATCTCATGACTTTACCTTTGCCAATTATTCACTCACAACTTCCTTCTATCACACGAAGTGTCTGCACCAGAGCACTTTCAATTGCAAATAGCAACTGATTCATTTTCCACACCCTTCCAATCTCACCTACTAGTTCCAAACCTCTGTCTAATACTTATTCATATACTTCCCTTACCACTCTATCCATACACACATTAAACAGCCATGGAGTCATTACTCAACCTTGACGTAACCATACATTCACCTCACACCAATCACTTATACCATTCCCGACTCTCAAGCTTAATCTACTATGCATGGAAAAACTCTTCACCGCTTGCAGCAAATTTCCACTGCAACACACTCCACAATCCCTCTCTGTCAACCTTGTCATACTCTTTCTCTAAATCCATAAAAGCTCAAAAAGTGTCCCTACCTTTCTCCGAGAACGTCTCACTCACCTGACTTACCACACACACACCTGATCAACATATCCTCTTCATCTCCTGAATTCACACGGTTCTTCTCAAAGAAAACTTTTCCATATACTTTGCCAACTACACTTATCAACATAATTCCTCTAATACTACCGCACTCATATTTATCTCCTTTCCGGTTGTAAAGTGGAGCTACACATGCACTCCTCCAATCAACTGGGACCCTCCGCTTCCTGAAATATACATTCAACACTCTAACCATCCATTCTAATAATGCCACCCCACCTTTTCATAATGATTCAACATGACACCCATCTATCCCTAGGGCTTTGCCTGCTTTCATTGCTCTCAATGCCAAATGTACCTCCTCATTTGTTATTTTGTTACCATTCTCATCACCTAACATTGGCATTCTCCATTCATATCCCACTGCCACAATCTCTGGATCTCCATCATGTTCCTCAATTAGCAGTTCTTTGAAATATTCAGCCCAACTCTCTCTCACATTTATTTCATCTACTAGCAATTGCCCATCTGTTCCTTTCGCCTTCACCTCCCTACCGCTGTCCTCACTCTTTTACTTTTCCTTCCCAAACACCGTTTTATTCCTTTCAAAAGTCTCAGACAAGCATGTAATCCACCTTACATTTGCTTCTTTCTTTATCTACCTCACCACATGCTTTGCTAACCTCCCCTTTGTACAATACTTTTTATACGACTATACATTACCTACCTGTAACCATAATTCAAAAACCTGCTTCTTTTCAGTCACTACTGCACTCACTTGCTTTCTCCACCTTTCACTACCTTTCCTTTAACTTCCACCTGTTAGTTACCTTCCGCACAGTGCCTAGGCACACTTCGCGACTTCCTCCTTGGAACAAATCCATTCCTCTTCCACTCTCTCCTTCACTTTCTCTTATACTACATTCCACACATTCCATCTTATGGACATATACATTCTCTTTCTTGCTCAATTCACTCATATTTTACGCCTCTCTTCATATCTTGCTTCTCCTTTTTTTTCACTTTTCTCACACTCTCACTCTACCTCCCACTAAATAATGATCAGGTATTCCACCATTAGTTCCTCGCAGTACATTCAAATCCGTGGCCTTTTCAATCGCCCTCCTTTCCACCACAATATAATCCATTAATGCTCTGTCAACTACTCTACCATTGTCTACTCTGTCCCATTTATATTTGTGCACATCCTCTTTTTAAAAATAGTATTAGCAATCAAATCCTCTCTCTCATTACACATATCTATCATTTTCTTTCTGCTCAATTTTCTACAATGTACTCCGTATTTCCTAATTACAAAGTCCATTAGCTCATTCCCTACTCTGGCGTTCAA
>JAXCGZ010019336.1:0-10000 GCA_037179515.1 Halocaridina rubra | reverse complement strand
TGTATATATATATATATATATATATATATATATATATATATATATATATATATATATATATATATATATATATATATATATATATATATATATATATATATATATATATATATATATATATATATATATATATATATATATATATATATATATATATATATATATATATATATATATATATATATATATATATATATATATATATATATATATATATATATATATATATATATATATATATATATATTATATATATATATATATATATATATATATATATATATATATATATATATATATATATGTATATGTATATATATATAAATATATATATACAAAAAAAAAAATATATATATATATATATATATATATATATATATATATATATATATATAAATATATATATTTATATATATATATATATATATATATATATATATATATATATATATATATATATATATATATATATATATATATATATATATATATATATATATATATATATATATATATATATATATATATATATATATATATATATATATATATATATATATATATATATATATATATATATATATATATATATATATATATATATATATATATATATATATATATATATATATATATATATATATATATATATATATATATATATATATACATATTTATATATATATGTATATATATATATATATATATATATATATATATATATATATATATATATATATATATATATATATATATATATATATATATATATATATATATATATATATATATATATATATATACATATATATATAAATATGTATATATATATATATATATATATATATATATATATATATATATATATATATATATATATATATATATATATATATATATATATATATATATAACCCAGCCACTGAGGGGGGCAAGCCAGCCTCAACTTGGTGCCGGTCCCAAGCCCGGGTAAATGGGGAGGGTTGGCGGCAGGAAGGGCATCCGGCCATAAAAAATTTTGCCAAAACCAAAATATGGCCAGTACAGATAACTGGCCAGAAACATCGACCCCACATAAAAGTGGGAAAAGATGTAGACGAAGAAGAAGAAGATATATATATATATATATATATATATATATATATATATATATATATATATATATATATATATATATATATATATATATATATATATATATATATATATATATATATATATATATATATATATATATATATATATATATATATATATATATATATAATATATATATACATGTATATATATGTATATACATATATATATATATATATATATATATATATATATATATATATATATATATACATATACATATATATATATATATATATATATATATATATATATATATATATATATATATATATATATAAAACCAAGCAAGCACATTACATATGTGAAAACATAAATCATTTTTTACCTCGACCGGGACTCGAACGTAGGACTTATAATTTCTAAGTCTAGGCACTACCAACTACACACCACAGAAGTTATAAAAGGAATCCAACCTTATAGCTTATATCTGCTATACTTAGGGATGAACGAATTCTATCTGAATGCCACTATGTTCTTATTACAGATACCCAAACCTCACTTGTGGCTTCATTATAGCATTTAATGCAATTTCCAATCTCATTCGGGTTATACAATAACCAAGCAAGCACATTACATATTTGAAAATAATAATCATTTTTTACCCCGACCAGGACTCGAACCTAAGACTTATAATTACTAAGTCAAGGCGCTACCAACTACACACCACAGAAGGTATAAAAGGAATCCAACCTTTCTAGCTTATATCTGCTATACTTACGGATGAACGCATTCTGTCTGAATGCAACTATGTTCATGTTACAGATTCCCCAAACTCCCTCGTGGCTTCATTTTAGCATTTAATTCAATTCCCAATCTCATTCGGGTCATACAATAACCAAGCAAGCACATTATATATGTGAAAACATGAATCATTTCTTAAGCCTACCGGGACTCGAACCTAGAACTTATAATTACTAAGTCAAGGCGCTACCAACTACACACCACAGGAGGTATAAAAGGAATCCAACCTTATAGCTTATATCTGCTATACTTGGGGATGAACGCATTCTATCTGGATGCCACTATGTTCATATTACAGATACTCCAACCTCACTCGTGATTTCATTTTAGCATTTAATTCAATTACCAATCTCATTCGGGTCATGCAATAACCAAGCAAGCACATAACATATGTGAAAATATTAATCATTTTTTACCCCGCCCGGACTAATAATTACAAAGTCAAGGCGCTACCAACTACACACAACAGACGGTATAAAAGGAATCCAACATTATAGCTTTTATCTGCTATACTTAGGGATGAACGCATTCTATCTTAATGCCACTATGTCCATATTACAGATTCCCCAACCTCACTCGTGGATTCATTTTACCATTTAATTAAATTCCCAATCTCATTCGGGTATACAATTACCAAGCAAGAACATTACATATGTGAAAACAATAATCATTTTTTACCCCGACCGGGACTCGAACCTAGGACTTATAATTACTAAGTCAAGGCGCTACCAACTACACACCACAGAAGTTATAAAAGGAATCCAACCTTATAGCTTATATCTGCTATACTTCGGGATGAACGTATTATATCTAAATGCCACTATGTTCATATTACAGATTCCCCAACCTCACTCGTGGCTTCATTTTAGCATTTAATTCAATTCCCAATCTCACTCGGTTCATACAATAACCAAGCAAGCACATTACATATGTGAAAACATGAATCATTTTTTACCCCGACCGGGACTCGTACCTAGGACATATATTACTAAGTCAAGGCGCTACCAACTACACACCACAAAATGCATAAAAGGAATCCAAGCTTATACCTTATATCTGCTATACTTAGGGATGAACACATTCTATCTGAATGCCACTATGTTCATATTACAGATTCCCCAACCTCACTCGTGGCTTCATTTTAGCATTTAATTCAGTTCCCAATCTCATTCGGGTCATACAATAACAAAGCAAGCACATTACATATTTTAAAGCATGAATCATTTTTTACCCAGACCGGGACTCGAACCTACGACTTATAATTACTAAGTCAAGACGCTACCAACTACACACCACAGAAGGTATAAAAGGAATCCAACATTATAGCTTATATCTGCTATACTTAGGGATGAACGCATTCTATCTAAATGCCACTATGTTCATATTACAGAGTCCCCAACCTCACTCGTGGCTTCATATTAGCAATTAATTCAAAACCCAATCTCATTCGGGTCATACAATAACCAAGCAAGCATATTACATATGTAAAAACATGAATCAGTTTTTAATCAGACCGGTACTCGAACCTAGGACTTGTAATTACTTAGTCAAGGAGCTACCAACTGCACACCACAGAAGGCATAAAAGGAATCCAGCCTTATAGCTTATATCTGCAATACATAGGGATGAACGCATTCTATCTGAATGCAACTATGTTCATATTACAGATTCCCCAACCTCACTCGTGGCTTCATTTTAGCATTTAATTCAATTCCCAATCTCATTCGGGTCATACAGTAACCAAGCAAGCACATTACATATGTGAAAACATGAATCATTTTTTTTCCCCACCGTTACTTGAAATAGGATTTATAATTACTAAGTCAAGACGTTACCAACTACACACCACAGAAGGCATAAAAGGAATCCAACATTATAGCTTATATATTCTATACTTAGGGATATAACGCATTCTATTTGAATGCCACTATGTTTATATTACAGATTCCTCAACCTCACTCGTTGTTTCATTTTAGCATTTAATTCAATTCCCAATCTCATTCGGGTCATACAATAACCAAGCAAGCACATTACATATGTGACAACATGAATAATTTTTTACCCCAAAGAGGACTCGAACATAGGAATTATAATTACTATGTCAAGGCGCTACCAACTACACACCACAGAAGGTATAAAAGGAAGCCAACCATAGGGCTTATACCTGCTATACTTAGGGATGAACGTATTCTATCTGAATGCCACTATGTTCACATTACAGATTCCCCAACCACACTCGTGGCTTCATATTAGCATTTAATTCAATTCCCAATCTCATTCGGGTCATACAATAACCAAGCAAGCACATTACATATGTGAAAACATGAATCATTTCTTACCCCAACCGTGACTCGAACCTAGGACTTATAATCACTAAGTCAAGGCAATACCAACTACACACAACAGAAGGTATAAAAGGAATCCAATATTATAACTTATATCTGCTATACTTAGGGATGAATGCATTCTATCTGAATGCCACTATGTGCATATTACAGATACCCCAACCTCACTCATGGTTTCAATTTAGCATTTAATTCAATTCCCAATCTCATTCGGGTCATACAATAACCAAGCAAGCACATTACATATGTGAAAGCATTAATTATTTTTTGCCCCAATCGGGACTCGAACCTAGGACTTATAATTACTAAGTCAAGGCACTACCAACAACACACCACAGAAGGAATAAAAGGAACCCAACATTATAACTTATATCTGCTATACTTAGGGATGAATGCATTCTAACTGAATGAGACTATGTTCATATTACAGATACCCCAACCTCACTCATGGTTTCATTTTAGCATTTAATTCAATTCCCAATCTCATTCGGGTTATACAATAACCAAGCAAGCACATTTCATATGTGAAAACATGAATCATTTTTTACCCAGACCGGGACTCGAACCAATGACTTAAAATTACTAAGTCAAGGTGCTACCAACTACACACCACAGAAGGTATAAAAGGAATCCAACCTTATAGCTTATATCTGCTATACGTAGGGATGAACGCATTCTATCTGAATGCCACTATGTTCATATTACAGATTCCCCAACCTCACTCGTGGCTTCATTTTAGCATTAATTCAATTCCCAATCTCATTCGGTTATACAATAACCAAGCAAGTACATTACATATGTGAAAACATGAACCATTATATTTTCCTATGACCGGGACTCGAACCTAGGACTTATAATTACCATGTCAAGGCGCCACCAACTACACACCACAGAAGGTATAAAAGGAATCCTTCCTTATAGCTTAAATCTGCTATACTTAGGGATGAACGCATTCTATCTGAATGCAACTATGTTCATATTACAGATTCCCCAAACGCACTCGTGGCTTCATTTTAGCATTTAATTCAATTTTCAATCTCAATCGGGTTATACAATAACCAAGCAAGCACATTACATGTGTGAAAACATGAATCGTTTTTTACCCCGGACAGGGTAAAAAATGATTAATGTTTTCACATATGTAATGTGCTTGCTTGGTTATTGTATGACACGAATGAGATTGGGAACTGAATCAAATGAGAAAATGAAACCACGACTGAGGTTAGGGAATCTGTAATATGAACAGAGTGGCATTCAGATAGAATGCATTCATCCCTAAGTATAGAAGATATAAGCTATAAGGATGGATTTCTTTTATACGTTCTGTGGTGTGTAGTTGGTAGCGCCTTGATTTAGTCATTATTAGTCCTAGGTTCGAGTCCCGGTCGGCGTAAAAAATCATTCATGTTTTCACATATGTAATGTGCTTCCTTGGTTATTGCATGACCCGAATGAGATCTGGAATTGAATTAAATGCTAAAATAAAGCCACGAATGAGTTTGGGGAATCTGGAATATGAACACAGTGGCATTCAGATATAATGAGTTCATCCCTATGTATAGCAGATATAAGCTATAAGGTTGGATTCCTTTCATACCTTCTGTAGTGTGTAGTTGGTAGCGCCTTGACCTAGTAATTATAAGTCGTTGGTTCGAGCCCCGATCGGGGTAAAAATGATTCATATTTTCACATATGTAATGTGCTTCCTTGGATATTGTATGACCCAGATGAGATTAGGAGTTGAATTAAATGCTAAAATGAAGCCACGGGTAAGGTTGAGGAATCTGTAATATGATCATAGTGCCATTCAGATAGAATGCGTTCATCCCTAAGTATAGCAGATATAAGCTATAAGGTTTGATTTCTTTTATACCTTCTATGGTGTGTAGTTGGTAGCGCCTTGACTTAGTAATTTTAAGTCCTATGTTCGAGTCCCGGTCGTGGTAAATGATGATTCATGTTTTCACATATGTAATGTGCTTGCTTGGTTATTGTATGACCCGAATGAGATTGGGAATTGAATTAAATGCTAAAATAAAGCCACGAGTGAGGTTGGGGACTCTGTAATATACATAGTGGCATTCATATAGAATGCGTTCATCCCTAAGTATAGCAGATATAAGCTACAAGGTTGGATTCATTTCATACCTTCTCTGGTGTATAGTTGGTAGTGCCTTAACTTAGTAATAATAAATCCAAGGTTCGAGTCCCAGTCGGGGCAAAAAATGATTCATATATATATATATATATATATATATATATATATATATATATATATATATATATATATATATATACATATATCTGTATCTATGCATATATATATATATATATATATATATATATATATATATATATATATATATATATATATATATATATATATATATATATATATATATATATATATATATATATATATATATATATATATATATATATATATATATATATATATATATACATATATATACTATATATATATATATATATATATATATATATATATATATATATATATATATATATATATATATATATATATATATATATATATATATATATATATATATATATATATATATATATATATATATATATATATATATATATATATATATATATATATATATATATATATATATATATATGTATATATATATATATATATATATATATATATATATATATATATATATATATATATATATATATATATATATATATATATATATATATATATATATATATATATATATATATATATATATATATATATATATATATATATATATATATATATATATATATATATATATATATATATATATATATATATATATATATATATATATATATATATATATATATATATATATATATATATATATATATATATATATATATATATATATATATATATATATATATATATATATATATATATATATATATATATATATATATATATATATATATATATATATATATATATATATATATATATATATATATATATATATATATATATATATATATATATATATATATATATATATATATATATATATATATATATATATATATATATATATATATATATATATATATATATATATATATATATATATATATATATATATATATATATATATATATATATATATATATATATATATATATATATATATATATATATATATATATATATATATATATATATATATATATATATATATATATATATATATATATATATATATATATATATATATATATATATATATATATATATATATATATATATATATATATATATATATATATATATATATATATATATATATATATATATATATATATATATATATATATATATATATATATATATATATATATATATATATATATATATATATATATATATATATATATATATATATATATATATATATATATATATATATATATATATATATATATATATATATATATATATATATATATATATATATATATATATATATATATATATATATATATATATATATATATATATATATATATATATATATATATATATATATATATATATATATATATATATATATATATATATATATATATATATATATATATATATATATATATATATATATATATATATATATATATATATATATATATATATATATATATATATATATATATATATATATATATATATATATATATATATATATATATATATATATATATATATATATATATATATATATATATATATATATATATATATATATATATATATATATATATATATATATATATATATAATATATATATATATATATATATATATATATATATATATATATATATATATATATATATATATATATATATATATATATATATATATATATATATATATATATATATATATATATATATATATATATATATATATATATATATATATATATATATATATATATATATATATATATATATATATATATATATATATATATATATATATATATATTTTTTCGATGGGATCGAACCTAGATTATATTATAATAAGGCATACAAATATACACAAAGGTATAAAATGTATCCAACCTTATAGCTTATATCTGTATATTAGGGATAACGCATTCTATCTAATCCATATGTTCATATTACATATTCCACCCACTCGTGGTTGGGGAATCTGTAATATGAACATAGTGGCATTCAGATACAAAGCGTTCATTCCTAAGTAAGCAGATATAAGCTATAAGGTTGGATTCCTTTTAACTAACTGTGATGTGTAGTTGGTAGCGCCTTGACTTAGTAATTATAAGTCCTAGGTTCAAGTCCCGGTCGGGGTAAAAAATGATTCATGTTTTCACATATGTAATGTGCTTATTTGGTTATTGTGTAGCCCGAATGAGATTGGGAATTGAATTAAATGCGAAAATGAAGCCACGAGTGAGGTTGGGGATCTGTAATATGAACATAGTGGCATTCATATAGAATGCGTTCATTCCTAAGTATAGCAGATATAAGCTATAAGGTTGGATTCCTTTTAACCTTTTGTGGTGTGTAGTTGGTAGCGCCTTGACTTAGTAATTATAAGTCCTAGGTTCAAGTCCCGGTCGGGGTAGAAAATTATTCATGTTTTCTCATATGTAATGTGCTTGCTTGGTTATTGCATGACCCGAATGAGATTGGGAATTGAATTAAATGCGAAAATGAAGCCACGAGTGAGTTTGGGGAATCGGTAATTTGAACATAGTGGCAGTTCGATAGAATGCGTTCATCCCTAAGTATAGAAGATATAAGCTTTAAGGTTGGATTCCTTTTATACCTTCTGTGGTGTGTAGTTGGTAGCGGCTTTGGCTTAGTAATTATAAGTCCTAGGTTCGAGTCCCGGTCGGGGTAAAAAAATGATTCATGTTTTCACATATGCAATGTGCTTGCTTGGTTATTGTATGAGCGTCGATTGAGATTGGGAATTGAATTAAATGCGAAAATGAAGCCACGAGTGAGGTTGGGGAATCTGTAATATGTACATTGTGGCATTCAGATAGAATGCATTCATCCCTAAGTATAGCAGATATAAGCTATAAGGTTGGATTCCTTTTATACTTCTGTGGTGTGTAGTTGGTAGCGCCTTGGCTTAGTAATTATAAGTCCTAGGTTCGAGGCCTGGTCGGCGTAAAAAAATGATTCATGTTTTCACATATGTAATGTGCTTGCTTGGTTATTGTATGACCCACATGAGATTGGGAATTGAATTAAATGCTAAAATGAAGCCACGAGTGAGGTTGGGGAATCTGTAATATGAACATAGTGGCATTCAGATAGAATGCGTTCATCCCTAAGTATAGCAGATATAAGCTATAAGGCTGGATTCCTTTTATACCTTCTGTGGTGTGTAGTTGGTAGCGCCTTGGCTTAGTAATTATAAGTCCTAGGTTCGAGTCCCGGTCGGGGTATAAAAAAATGATTCATGTTTTCACATATGTAATGTGCTTGCTTGGTTATTGTATGACCCGAATGAGATTGGGAATTGAAGTAAATGCTAAATTGAAGCCACGGGTGAGGTTGGGGAATCTGTAATATGATCATAGTGGCATTCAGATAGATTGCGTTCATCCCTAAGTATAGCAGATATAAGCTATAAGGTTGGATTCCTTTTATACCTTCTGTGGTGTGTAGTTGGTAGCGCCTTGGCTTAGTAATTATAAGTCCTATGTTCGAGTTCCGGTCGTGGTGATTACCTA
>JAXCGZ010019335.1:42500-65623 GCA_037179515.1 Halocaridina rubra | reverse complement strand
ATATATATATATATATATATATATATATATATATATATATATATATATATATATATATATATATATATATATATATATATATATATATATATATATATATATATATATATATATATATGTGTGTGTGTGTGTGTGTGTGTGTGTGTGTGTGTGTGTGTGTGTGTGTGATTACCTAATTGTGATTACCTAATTGTGTTTACGGGAAAGAGCCCAAAGCTCGTATCTTCCCGTCTCCTCATCGGTTCCATTTTATACTTAGTGATACTTATCATACCTGTCCTTAAAACTATGGATTGAGATAGCATTAACTACCTCCTCGCTTAGCCAATTCCAATTATCAACTACTCTTACACTGAAAAAGTATTTCCTTACATCCTGCAAAGAAGTTTTCTTACGAAGCTTCAAACTATGACCTCTAGTTCTAGAGCCAGCCATATCAAAATATCGATCCCTATCCACTCTATCATAACCATGAAGGAATTTAAAGACTGTCACCATATCCCCCCTCAATCTTCTAGCTTCGAGTGATGGTAAGTCTAATCCCCTCAGCCTCTCATCATAACTGAGATTGCGTATTTCTGGCACCAGTTTCGTGGCATGTCTTTGAACTTTTTCAAGCTTAGCTATGTGCTTTTACAAGTACGGATTCCAAAAGGGGGCTGCATATTCGAGTTTTGGCCTCACATAGGTTACATAAATATTTCTGAACATTTCCTTGTCCATGTGCCTGAAGGCTACCCTTACATTTGATAAGAATGCATATGCTGCCCTTACTATGCCACTTATATGTATTTCTGGAGACAAATCTGCCAGTATGTTTACTCCTAGATCTCTCTCATTTTCTGTCTCTTGAAGTTGTACTCCAGCCACCGAGTAGTCAAGCTTGGGCCTTCTTGCACTTGTACCCATTCTCATTACCTTACATTTTGAAGCATTGAATTTCATTAGCCACTTTTCTGACCACTCATGCAGATTATTTAGATCCTCCTGAAGTTTTCTACCATTGTTCTCGTTTTTTAGTTTCTTCACAATCTTTGCATCATCTGCAAACATATTCATGAATGAATTTACAGACTCTGGTAGGTCATTTACATATACAAGGAACAAAAGTGGCCCTAAAACTCAACCCTGTGGAACTCCACGACTAACTCTTCTCCATTCAGACACTGAGTGTCTTACTCTAACCCTCTGTTCCCTTCCTTCTAAGTAAGTTTTTATCCATTCCAAAACATTTCCACCTATTCTAGCCATTGATTGCAGCTTCCTAATAAGTCTCCCATGGGGAACAGTGTCAAACGCTTTCTGGAAGTCTAGGAATATGCAATCTGCCCAGCCCTCTCTTTCCTGTAAGATTTGGCTTACCTCATCATAAAATTCTAATAAGTTTGTTACTGTTGATCTACCTTCTCTGAAGCCATGTTGCCTCACTGACAAAAAGTTGAAGGATTCCAAGTGAAGAGAGATATGTTTCCTTAGTAGTTTCTCCATAACTTTGCAAACTATGCTGGTCAAGGAAACTGGTCTATAGTTCAGAGCCGTATCCCTCCTTCCCTTTTTGAAGATAGGTATCACATTTGCTTGTTTCCAGTATCTTGGAATCTCCCCTGACTCCAGTGACTGTGTGTGATTACCTAATTGTGATTACCTAATTGTGTTTACGGGAAAGAGCCCAAAGCTCGTATCTTCCCGTCTCCTCATCGGTTCCATTTTATACTTAGTGATACTTATCATACCTGTCCTTAAAACTATGGATTGAGATAGCATTAACTACCTCCTCGCTTAGCCAATTCCAATTATCAACTACTCTTACACTGAAAAAGCATTTCCTTACATCCTGCAAAGAAGTTTTCTTACGAAGCTTCAAACTATGATCTCTAGTTCTAGAGCCAGCCATATCAAAATATCGATCCCTATCCACTCTATCATAACCATGAAGGAATTTAAAGACTGTCACCATATCCCCCCTCACTCTTCTAGCTTCGAGTGATGGTAAGTCTAATTTCCTCAGCCTCTCATCATAACTGAGATTGCGTATTTCTGGCACCAGTTTCGTGGCATGTCTTTGAACTTTTTCAAGCTTAGCTATGTGCTTTTTCAAGTGCGGATTCCAAAAGGGGGCTGCATATTCGAGTTTTGGCCTCACATAGGTTACATAAATATTTCTGAACATTTCCTTGTCCATGTGCCTGAAGGCTACCCTTACATTTGATAAGAATGCATATGCTGCCCTTACTATGCCACTTATATGTATTTCTGGAGACAAATCTGCCAGTATGTTTACTCCTAGATCTCTCTCATTTTCTGTCTCTTGAAGTTGTACTCCAGCCACCGAGTAGTCAAGCTTGGGCCTTCTTGCACTTGTACCCATTCTCATTACCTTACATTTTGAAGTATTGAATTTCATTAGCCACTTTTCTGACCACTCATGCAGATTATTTAGATCCTCCTGAAGTTTTCTACCATTGTTCTCGTTTTTTACTTTCTTCACAATCTTTGCATCATCTGCAAACATATTCATGAATGAATTTACAGACTCTGGTAGGTCATTTACATATACAAGGAACAAAAGTGGCCCTAAAACTGAACCCTGTGGAACTCCACTACTAACTCTTCTCCATTCAGACACTGAGTGTCTTACTCTAACCCTCTGTTCCCTTCCTTCTAAATAAGTTTTTATCCATTCCAAAACATTTCCACCTATTCTAGCCATTGATTGCAGCTTCCTAATAAGTCTCCCATGTGGAACAGTGTCAAGCGCTTTCTGGAAGTCTAGGAATATGCAATCTGCCCAGCCCTCTCTTTCCTCTAAGATATGGCTTACCTCATCATAAAATTCTAATAAGTTTGTTACTGTTGATCTACCTTCTCTGAAGCCATGTTGCCTCACTGACAAAAAGTTGAAGGATTCCAAGTGAAGAGAGATATGTTTCCTTAGTAGTTTCTCCATAACTTTGCAAACTATGCTGGTCAAGGAAACTGGTCTATAGTTCAGAGCCGTATCCCTCCTTCCCTTTTTGAAGATAGGTATCACATTTGCTTGTTTCCAGCATCTTGGAATCTCCCCCGACTCCAGTGACTCCTTAAATATGATACTTAGTGCCACTGATATTGTGTGTGTGTGTGTGTGGTGCGTGTGTGTGTGTGCGTGGTGTGTGTGTGTGTGTGTGTATGTATGTGTATGTGTATGTGTGTACATGTATGTATGTGTATGTCTATATATATCAGTAATTACTACTTTTGATTTATAACTCTATCTATATACAAAATCTGTAGTAATGATGATTGTGGTGGCAATAATAATAATAGTAATAATAATAATAATAATAATAATAATAATAATAATAATAATAATAATAATAATAATAATAATAATAATAATAATAATAATAATAATAATAATAATAATAATAATAATAATAATAATAATAATAATAATAATAATAATAATAATAATAATAATAATAATAATAATAATAATAATAATAATAATAATAATAATAATAATAATAATAATAATAATAATAATAATAATAATAATAATAATAATAATAATAATAATGATAATAATAATAATCATGATAATGGTAGCAATAGTAGTTGCGATAATAGTGATAATGGATTAAGCTGACGTAATTCTCTCTCATGTACATAATTTGAAGGGTAGAGAAGGGGAAGGGCTTTCAGTCTTTCTCTTTCTTTTCCTTCTAAATTTATCTTCCATTATATGGCACTGTGTTTATGTGTATGTATGTATGTATGTCCAGGTTTATATGTGTATGTATATGAGATTAATTACATGCACTTTCCTTTGCTGTGTTACCCTCAGATGACAATGATGTGTATGAGTATGCATGTATGCATCTTTATCTGTGGTAAGGATGAATAACTCCTTTTGCTGAAATGAATACCACAAACTCTCTCTCTCTCTCTCTCTCTCTCTCTCTCTCTCTCTCTCTCTCTCTCTCTCTCTCTCTCTCTCCTCTCTCTCTCTCTCTCTCTCTCTCTCTCTCTCTCTCTCTCTCTCTCTCTCTCTCTCTCTCTCTCTCTCCTTGATATGTATGACTATGAAGCCTCAGTGGTGTTTCTATTGCTCATCTAATTAATGCATGCATATGTATATGTACCTACTTATTATTCTAACCTGAAAATTGTTATTCTATATCTGCTTCAAATTGTCTGCAGTAGTACTGTTGAAAAATGAAATGTAACTTAAATGATAGCACTCAACAAGGGCTACTGAAAATATTGTTACAAATATTACTCTTCAATTATTGCACTATATTTTATTATTAATTACTTGCCATGATATTTAAAATTAATTACAAATTCTATTAATATTTTATTTATACATAACCAAATAGATTGTAATGTTTATCAACTGCAATATCACTGGGAGTGCCCATGTGCACATGTCCCCATGTATAGTTATCTGAATAAATAAAAACAGAGAACCCTCCTCCCAACATACTGTTCATCCCTCCTAACGACATGACCATACCATCTTAGTCTACTTTCTTGTATCTTATCCGATATTTCTCTAACTTTTGAGGTACCTCTAATTACCTCGTTTCTGATCTTATCGCTTCTTGTCACCCCACACATCCATCTCAACATCCTCATCTCTGCCACATACAGTTTTTTCTCTTGTGTCTTCTTTATTGCCCATGTCTCTGCTCCATACATCATCGCAGGTCTCACAACTGTCTTAAGCACTTTACCCCTCAACTTAATCCCTATTCTCCTGTCGCACAGCACCCCAAACACTTTCTTCCAGTTCTTCCATCCCGCTTGTATTCTGTGGGTTATTTCTGACTCTAGGTCGCCATCCTCTGCTACTGTTGATCCCAAATACTTGAACTTTTCAACTCTTTTCAACATCTTCCCCTGCAAATTTACCTCCCCATCCTCATCATCTCTCAACCTCAAGTACTCTGTCTTCTTCCTGCTGATTCTCAGTCCTCTATCCTCCATCACTATTCTCCACTCCTCAAGCTTCTCCTCCACTACCTCTCGTCTGTTGCTACACAGTCCAATGTCATCTGCAAAGAGCATACACCATGGAGACTGATCTTTAATAGCTGGTTTACTACATCCAAGACCAGATCAAATAGATATGGACTCAAAGCAGACCCTTGATGTAGACCAACATTTACTGAGAGACTTTTGGTCAAGCCCATACTGCTATTAACATTTGCCTCTGCCCTCTCATACATATCTTGGATGATTCTTACATATTTCTCGGGGACTCCCTTTTCTCTAATGCACCTCCACACCTCTTGACGTGGTACTCGATCATATGCCTTTTCCAGGTCAATAAAGACCATATGCAGTCCTTTCTGTTTCTCTCGATGCTTTTCCATCATTTGTCTCAAGGCAAATATGGCATCCACTGTCCCTCTTCCAGGCATGAAGCCAAACTGTTCATCCCCAATTGTCGTTACCTCTCTGAGTCTCCTCTCCATGATCTTCTCCCATATCTTCATAGTATGACTTAACAACTTTATACCTCTATAGTTTCCACACTTTTGAATGTCTCCTTTCCCTTTATAGCTTGGGATGATTAAGCTTCCTCCCCATTCCTCTGGCATCTTTTCCTGACTAAAGATCTTTTGCATTAAGTCCCACAAGATATCTATGCCTTCCTCTCCAAGACCCTTCCATACCTACACTGGCATCTTATCAGGTCCTGCTGCCTTTCCATTTTTCATTTTCCTTACTGCCCACTGGCTAGTACAGTAGTAACGCGCTGGCTTCGCATTCATGAGGTCGAAAGATCGGTTCCCGTCCAAGACCGAGAGTTTAAGCTGTTTACTGGCAGGAACTGCTGTGGGTGGACACCACAGTGGGGGGTTGGGGCTTACCTTGGCTGACGAATACCCATTGTATTGAAATGGAAATAAAGTATTATTATTATTATTATTATTATTATTATTATTATTATTATTATTATTATTATTATCACTCTACCTCTCTTCAAGCTACTGTTGTTGTAACTGCTTCATTTGGAAGTCCATCTTAAAATACTGTTCTTGGGTTCTCTTCATTTAGTAATCCTTCAAAATAAGTTTCCCATCTGCTATTTATTTCATCCTCTTCTGCTAGAACTACTCCATAGTTATTCTTTATTTGTCTTACTTGGGTCAAGTCCTTGGATGCAGCATCTCGGGCCTTGGCAATTCGCCATATTTTCTTCTCTCCTTCTGGTGTTTCCAGCTCTTCATAGACTTCATTCAATTTCTCTGCCTTTGTTTTTACTACTGTTCTCCTTGCCTCCTTCTTTGCCTGCTTGTACTCTTCTTTATCCTGCTCCAGGCCTGATAAATCTGCCTTTTTCTTAGCTTCTTCCTTGTTCTTTACCCATTCTTGCACTTCCTCATTCCACCACCATGACTCTTTATCATTTGGGGGTTTCCTTCCTGATGACTTTCCAAGTACCTCCTCACCAACCCTTAAAATCAGCTTAATATTCTCTGTCCACCATTCTTGTACATCTTCATGCAACCTTATCGCTTCTAACACTCTTCCCTTAAACATAGCTCTCAGCTCTTCATCTTTCAATCTCCACCACTTTATCTTTGGGTCCATCCTCTGCTTCTTACTTTTCCTACATTTCCTAAGCCTGCAATCAGTTACTACTAGCCTATGTTGCACTGCTACACTCTCCCCATTTAATACTTTACAGTTGCTAATCTCCTTCAGATGGTCTCTCCTACACAACAATAAATCTATCTGGCTCTCCCTTCCACCACTACTGTATGTAATCAAACTGTTTTCCTTTTTCTCAAAGAATATGTTGACCAATGCCAGATCAAATGCCACTGCAAAATCAATCACTCTCTCTCCCCCTTCATTTTTCTCACCCACCCCCAGCCCCCATGAACTGTACCTATCCCATCCCTCCCAATTCCCAAGTGGCCATTTAGATCTCCTCCCAAAATTACCCTCTCCCTTACAGGAATTGTTCTAAGCTCCTGGTCCATCTCCTTCCAAAATGCAGCCTTTTCCTCCGCTGTACAACCAGTTTGTGGGGCATAGGCACATGCCACATTGACTACCATTTATCCCAGTCCCAGCTTTAAACTCATAATTCTGTCACTCTTTCTATTCACACCAAGTAAGCTTTCCTTCAGGTCTTTGAATAGTATTATTCCTACACCATTCCTCCCTTCCTCATTTGCTCCATTATAGAACAATATGCAACCCTCACCCAGTTCCCTCGCCTTATTTCCTTTCCACCTGGTCTTCTGCACACACAGCACTCCAATTTTCCTCCTCTCCATCAGGTCCACCAATTCTCGCCCCTTCCCAGTCATCGTCCCCACATTAAGAGTGCCCACCCACAGCACCACCTCTGACACTCTCCCTCGAGCTTGCCTCTTTAACCCAGCCTGCCCATGACTGGGTAGCCCTTGCAGTCTTTCCGGACGGGTCAGGCGAAGCCCCAACGCATCACCTAAGGGGAACGCCCTAGTATGTTGATTATTCTCGTTATCTGTACTGGCCATATTTTGGTTTTGGCAAAATTTTTATGACCGGATGCCTTTCCTGACGCCAACCCTCCCCATCTACCCGGGCTTGGGACCGGCACCAAGTTGAGGCTGGCTTGCCCACCTCAGTGGCTGGGTTGCTCTTATTTCTCTTATATATGTCATATCATTTAGTATTATTGAGTATTTGTCATTATTGCACTTTGGATATCTTTGATAGTCAATTAGTGATTTGAAGGAAAATGTATTTTGCAGTTAGGCTGTTGGGAATGTCGAAGGTATCCTATTCTGTCTCTTGTAGTTAAGAAGTATTGATGAGCATCATAAGGTAGAAGGGCCTTTGCTGGCAGAGTCATGGGCCACCTGTGGCCATCATCAGCATCATCATCATCATCATCATTATAATTATCATTATCATCATCATTATCATAAAATTTATCATTATCATCGTCATCATCATCATTATTATTATTATTATTATTATTATTATTATTATTATTATTATTATTATTATTATTATTATTATTAATATTATTATTAATAATAATAATAATAATAATAATAATAATAATAATATTATTATTATTATTATTATTATTATTATTATTATTATTATTATTATTATTATTATTATTATTATTATTATTATTGTTTATGTTGTTATTTTATTACCATGATGTATAAGCTTTACTCAGTTATCTGATTATTCATTGTAAATTAATCATTTTTATATACATCTCTTAATTCAAGGTAATCTTAATTTTCTAGGAAAGTTCTATTTCTATTCACTGTAAGTATATGTATCACCCTCTTATTTATTTGCTCAATTACATGTTTACTAATAAGAGTACTCATAGTTTTGTAAAAGAATGGTCCTTGGAAAATGGAAATAAATGTTTGTTTGTTTGTTCTACTCGTAATTTATCTCATATCACTCTTCTACTCTCTGTGCTGAAATACTGAGAGTATCTGAGTAGGACACCCAAAATCTAGTTAAAGTAAATGTCTCCAAGGCACTTTCTGACTATCTCTTTATATACTTCTCCTCCTGATAAACCTATTGCCTTAAAAATTTGCGATATCATCTTAATATTATTAATATATCATAAATCCAGTTACCTCTATCTTGTCTTGCTGGAGTCAAGAATTCCAAATTTTTCCTACTCTTTCTTCGTGTCATTGTTTTCAGTGCCCGGGCTTGATGTAGACAGTTATGTTGCCTTTCCCGGTGCCACACTCTTAGAAAAAAATATATAAACACTCACAATCGCACATGCACATTCACACATACACACAAACATACATAAACCTATAGATCTTCAAAAAGGGAAGGAGGGATGCAGTTCTAAGCAATAGGCCTGTTTTCTTGACCAGCAGAGTTTGAAAAGTTACGGAAAAAAAAATCAAGAAAACGCATCTCTCTCTTCATTTGGAATCCTTCAACTTTTTGTCATTGAGATAACATTGCTTCAGAGAAGGGAGATCAACAGCAACAAACTTAATAGAATATTATGATGAGGAAAGCCCGATCTTACAGGAAAGAGAGGGCTGAGTGGATTGCATATTCTTAGATTTTCAGAAGGCATTTGATGCAGGCCCACATGGGAGACTTATTAAAAACATGCAAGTTATGGCAAGAATAGGTGGCAAAGTCTTGGAATGAATAAAAAGTTACTTAGAAGGAAGGGAACCAAGGGTTAGAGTTAGACACTCGGTGTATGAATGGAGAATGGTTAGTAGTGGGGTTCCAAAGGGTTCAGTTTTAGGGCATCTTTTGTTCCTTGTATACGTAGATGACCTACCTGAGTCTGTAAATTCATTCTTGAATATAGTTGTAGATGATGCAAAAATTGTGAAGAAAGAAAGAGTCAAGTACAATGGTAGATAAATTCAGGAAGACCTAAACAGTCTACATGAGTGGTCAGAAAAGTGACAAATGAAATTCAATACTTCAAAATGTAAAGTAATGAGAATGGTTACAAGTGCGAGAAGGCCCGAGTTGGATACTCAATACCAGGTGCAGAACTTCAATAGACAGAGAATGAGAGAGATCTAGGAATAAACATACTGGCAGATATGTCTCAGAAAATGCATATAAATGGCATAGTTAGGACTGTGTATGCTTTCTTAGCAAATGTTCATATATATTTATGTTACCTATGTAACGCCAAAGCTTGAATATGTAGCCCCATTTTGGAATCCACACTTGAAATGTCACATAAGTAAGCTTGGAAAAGTTCAAAGACACGCCACGAAAGTGGTGTCAGAAATTCGCAATCTCAGTTATGAGAAGAGGCTGAGGGAATTAGACTTACTATCACTCGAAGCTAGAAGAATGAGTGGGGCATGGCGTCGGTTTGTAAATTCCCTCATGGTTATGACAGAGTGGATAGGGATCGATATTTTGATATGGCTGGCACTAGAACTTCTGTGCAGGATGTAAGGAATTACTTTTTTAGTGTAAGAGTAGTAGATGACTGGAATTCGCTAAGTAAGGAGGTAGTTAATGCTAACTGACTTCATAGTTTTAACGAGATCTGTTATAAGTATCACTGAGTACAAAAAGGGAATCGACCAGGAGACGGGGAGTTACGGACATATGGCTCTTTCCCATAAGCACAATTAGGTAAGTACAATTAAGTAACCTCTCTCGCACACACACACACACACACACACACACACACACACACACATACACACACACACACACACACACACACACACATATATATATATATATATATATATATATATATATATATATATATATATATATATATATATATATATATATATACAATTTTTCTTCTTTCAGAAAGACAAGCGGTTGAATATTATAAAAAAAAATGCATGAAAAATTATCAAGAAATTATATAGGCCATAATAATCATATACGAATATATGTCACGTAGAGTGTTATTGAAAGAAAAACTTGCAATCAGCGGGATTTCCCCTAGTTCCAATTAATCCCTACCCTACTTTCTGACCTGACCCTACTTGCTTTGAAATATAACCCCAATTAAAGTAATGGGCGGTGGGTAAATTATTCCCATTAACGTCATTATTGGTCCAACTAATTTTAATAGGCAAACACACATTTATCCCAACGTGTCAACATTGCGCATATCCACACGTATTTAAGGTTCATTCACTTTCAGATGAATATGGTTTAACTATTAGTATATCTACTGGCATTCCTAGCCAGCTCGTTCACTTTTTACCAGATTGTTTCCCATTTGATGTGTCATTATTAATCCCCATTCGAATAGGGGTGGACACAGGCAGGTTAGGGCTAGATGGTTCACTTTTTGGTGGAAATAGATAAACTATTGGAATTCCTAGTCGGTTTGTTCAGGTGTTACTAGGATCTGTTATAATTGTAGATGTTCTCGTCTTATGTTTCAAACAAATGAGTCTCTTTCATAAAATTCTTTTGTTTTCACGTTGCTTCTCTTTTTATCTCCTGTCTTTGCTCACAGGCATTTAACTATTCTTTATGCAACTTTATTTTTAATAAGACATTGATATATGAAGCACATATATAGCCTCTCTGCTACGGAAATTTTCATATATCAAGCTAAACGCATTTCTAGTGTTGATTTTCAAGTCTTATGTTTCAAATAATTTTGTCTTTTTTTTAATCTATCTTTGTATTTACTGTGGTTCACGTCTTATCTCCTGTCTTTGCTCTCAGACTTTTCATTTTTCTTTACATAACTTTAGTACATACGTAAAACCTCTGTGTATTACAGAAATCTTCAGATATCAAACTAAAGGCCTTTCACGTGTTGAAACATTTCCCAAGACACCCTGTCACACAACATTTGGTGTTTACATCAACCAAAGTTTAGACAGCTTTGTGAAAGTTTACCTCCCTTGTTACAACCTAAAGTTAGCTGTATGAGAAGAAATCTCCTTCCCCCAACGATTTCTAATACATAATAGGTTTTTACAAAGTCTCAGAATGAAAAAGAAAGAGACTGGGAAAGAACGATAAAGCTGTGAAAGAAAAACGTTGGGGTTGTTTAGCGTTTTATGTGGCACTATTAATCCCCATTATGGGAGTGGACACAGACAGGTTGGAGCTGGGAAACTAAGGCCGGATGCCCTTCTCAGTGCCCAGTGTGGGCTCGATCGTGAGTTTATCACTTCCTGAGTGGATAGCTCTATCCTTTGCTCAACTGCATTCCCAAAAGTTGTGAATTATACTTTTTTTTTTTTTTGAAGAGTATGACACCAAACCAGGTAAGAAAATTGCCCTCATCAGCAAAGACCCTGGCACGAAGAAAACATTAAGATGAAGAAAAATCAAAAGGTTTTACAAGGCAGAGATGAGGTAATGTTACACAATAGAAAAAGGACAGGCTGAAAGCATAGTGGAAGTACTGAGGACCTAGATATATGGCAGGATTAGGCCCTCAGACGGCGATAGATCCGCCTAATGAAGGAAGATAGGCTATAAGAATTTGGAAAGACAGAAAAGGAAGAGGGTTCCAGAGTCTGCAGGTGGATAGGAAGAAGCAGTCGCTGCACCGACCAATCCGTGAGCTACAAATCTCCACACAGTACTTGTGAGATGAGGCCGCTTCGCGAGTGTTACACAGCCTCAGCAGTGGGGCAGGGATGCAACTTGCTAACTCATCAGAGCTGCTATGGAATCAGCTGCAATAGAAAAAGAAAAAGATGATACCTTACGGCGAAGAGAAAGAGAATCCAGATTAGAAGTAAGAAAATGTCATTTATGAGTCTGACTTCTTTAGATTCAACCCTATCAAGGAGATAAGTATAAGAAGTAGCACCCCAGATGTGCGAGCAGTATTCTAAACAGGAACAGATAAGACTTTGATTTATTTTAAGTAACTGTAAAGAGGAAAAGGACTGACGAAAACGACACAAAACCCAAAACTTTTTGGATACAAATTTAGAAAATTGGATAATGTTATTCCTCCAAGACAAGATAGAGGTTATCTGGATTCATAGTATGCTATTGGAAATTAGAGGAAAACTTCTGTTAGATTCAAATACAATAGGGCTAACAGGAATAGAAGATAAAGAGATAGCCAGAAACTGAATCTTAAAGGCATTAAGTTTAACTAAATTTTGGGTGCCCCACTCAAATACCTTCTGCAAATCGGAGTTGAGAGCAAAACAAAGAGTGATACAAGTCTGATTATAGGTAGCAAGAGAAGGGTGTGAACAAATGACAAAGGAAAAATGAAGGAAAGAATCGTCGGAAAACGTGTGAAGAAGGGAAGAGGATGAGAGCCAGAGAGAGTGGCTTTATCAGTGGGAAAGCAAGCTATAGAACTTTCAGAATGAATGAGAGGCGGAAAGCTCGAATTATAGAAGTTTTTGGAGAGGTTTTGGCTAAGGACCAGAAACATTTGTCCGTGGGAGAGGACTTAAGTTCATCAACTCTCCTTCTTATAAAAAAAAAGCTTTAGACATTCGAATCTGAGCAGTGCAGTGATTACTGGCTGTAACAAAAGTGGAGCGAGTTAAGTCAAAAGGAGAGGCTTGGTACGACCAGTATACCCGATCCCTGGCCTGAATAGCCATGCAGCAGACACGATCAAACTAAGGATTATGGGGAGAAAAAGCTTTCAGAGAGAAGGGGATGAACGCCTCCATATCAGAGGTTATGATATCAGCAACTTTTAGGGCTACCTGATCAGGGTTGCAGGACCAAAAGCAGTAGTCATTCCACGGGAAGTCAAAGAGGACGTTACGCAAATCTTCACATTGGGTACACTCAAAGTGCCAAAGGCAGAGCTGGGTAGGAGGAATTGATGGAAGGAGAACGAAAATGCAAGAGATTGAGATCACAGAGTGGTCAGAATTACCAAGAGAGGGAAGCACAGAATATGAGTAGTTTGAGTGAGTAGAAGTAAGAAATACGTCAAGAGTGTTGGGTGCATATTTGTGGCGAATGGGAACAAGAGTAGGATGCTTGATAATCTGCTCCAGATCGTGAGTAATAGAGAAAGCAAGGGCCTCACTTCCTCCCACATCAGTCTGTGAAGAATTAAGTCACTCTTTGTGGTGTACATTGAAGTCCCTAATATAGAGAACTACAGCATGTGTGTGAGAGGTTAGTAAGGAATCATGGCAAGAGGAGAGATATTCGAAGAAAGACATAAAGTCAGTGGAGTTTGGAGAACAGTAACAGAACCAAAGGAATATAGTGGTAGTGGGGAGATATATTTTCACTCAGAGAACATCTTTGGAGAACACTTTTGGAATGGAAAAGAGAATACAGGTCATGGTGAGAAATTTGAAATGGGTCAGTGGAAGCATGGCTAGACAGCTAGGTTTCAGAGAGAAGGAGGAGGCTAGGGAGGAATGTACCCAAGTACTGTTCCACAGACAATAGCTTATAGTTCAGACCACGAGTGTTAGAAAAGTGAGGAGTGAAAAGTAGATCTATCATAAGGTTGAGGGCAGAGAAATTAATACCACCAAGCATGTCTACCCTCACGCCAATTCTGGAGTCAACAAGATCCCGGAGATTCTTAGCACCCCTCTACACCGGGTACCGGGCCATAACCTGTGGACCTTTCATAATTATAGTAGAAATTAGGGGAAAAAAGAGCAAAAACAAACAGATACGTGGAGTGTCTTGACCTATCATATTTACTGCGATAGTAAGATATGTATAACAAATACCCCCAAAATATTCGGTGAAGATGTGGGCATAAGGAAAGAACCGTACCTAAAGGAAGACACAACCTGCAACTGTCTGGACCATTCCTAGTTATCTCCGTAATACCTTTAGTTGTAGTATTTCAACGGGCAGTTGGTGCCATGCCTAACCTAGTAATCATAGGCTAACCTACTAACTAACTAATCATAGGCCAACATGATAACAGATGGAATACCTGAGGATTTTTTCATTTTCTTGGAAGAGAATTAGCGTATTATTAGAGATATTCTCTTGATGATCAGTACTTATCATAACGACGCACTATATTGCAAGGCTATTGCTCTATATATATATATATATATAGATATTATATATATATATATATATATATATATATATATATATATATATATATATATATATATATATATATATATATATATATATATATATATATATATGAGTACATGCACACCTATAAGTGTATGACTTTTGTTTACTAGGCAGAAGAGATTTTTCACATCCTTTGCCTGCTTTGCAGTTATTATTATTATTATTATTATTATTATTATTATTATTATTATTATTATTATTATTATTATTATTATTATTATTATTATCATTGTTATTATTGTTATTATTATTATTATTATTATTATTATTATTATTATTATTATTATTATTATTATTATTATTATTATTATTATCATTATTATTATTGTTATTATTATTATTATTATTATTATCATTATTATTATTATTATTATTATTATTATTATTATTATTATTATTATTATTATTATTATTATTATTATTATTATTATTATTATTATTATAAGCCAAGCAACAAGCCTAGCTGGAAAAACTCAAAGGCTATAAACCAGAAGCTCCAGCAGAGGAAGCAACTTGGTATGGAAAAGGAAAAAGAGAAAATAGAAATTAAAAAAAATTACATCTATATATATATATATATATATATATATATATATATATATATATATATATATAATATATATATATATATATATATATATATATATAATGCTGCAAGACAATATGGCAATACTGGTATTATTCCTCTATAATCTTAAAATTTCAGAATTAAAGTGTTCTTAATGAAATCTGTTGGTGCCAAGCTTAAAATTATGAAGGCACATGGTCTCTCTACAACAAGGTTAGGCAGATCATGTTTCTTCCTAGTACCGAGAGTGGAACAAAATTTCTCGAATACTGATTTGGCATAAAATTTAACAAAAGAAAATGCACAACCAATAGCACCAAATACAGTAGACTTTTTTTTCTTTTCAGAAAAAGCCCTTTTCACATCGCATCAATATGTATATGAGCTCACAACAGTATAAATGGAAGGTAGCTTATGAGACTGTAATTATCTTGCCCAAAGGTACGATCTCATTCAGGTGAGCAAACACGATGAATATTTTACGCATCAGAGCAGGAAGCCGCACTTTGGGCAGAATATGGCCTATATTATTCAGGCATATCTTTTACAACTGCTTCTCTAATTTGCAACTTCATGGGTTTATCATTATTAGTGTGGGGTGTTTATATGAGCGTATGTTTGTTCAAAGCAAAGGAAATACCATTTCTCTCTCTCTCTCTCTCTCTCTCTCTCTCTCTCTCTCTCTCTCTCTCTCTCTCTCTCTCTCTCTCTCTCTCCTCTCTCTCTCTCTCTCTCTCTCTCTCTCTCTCTCTCTCTCTCCTCTCTCTCTCTCTCTCTCTCTCTCTCTCTCACTCCCTAATATATATATATATTTAAGTATATATATATATATATATATATATATATATATATATATATATATATATATATATATATATATAGTGTGTGTGTGTGTGTGTGTGTGAGGGAGAAAGAGAGAGAGAGAGAGAGAGAGAGAGAGAGAGAGAGAGAGAGAGAGAGAGAGAGAGAGAATGTGAAGACATTAATTTCTAATCTTGGCAAGGTGAAGCAAGCATACAAGGAAAAATAACACTATCAACTATTCTATACACGAAAATTCACACTGACATTTATTCGTCTAGATATTTTAGCAGAGGAGGAAATGCTGGAGTGTCACCAGACTGCCATCTTCAGTGTCTTCTCTTGATGTTTTCCTTGGATAAATTCTGAAAACCATTCACATTTGCATGCCTCCATATTAGCCAAGTTATATCATTATTAATCCCGATTTAAATGGGGATGGGTGAGGACAGGATGGAGCTGGGGTAAATTAAGAAAAAAAAATATATAACTCGTAAGGCATCGTCTCTCTTATTTTAAAATTTTGTTCAAAATTTATATGATGGACACTCCGTCCCCTTTTAACTTTTAAGGAAGTGTCCTCTGGCTGATTTACCGGGAAAAGGATTTACTTCTAAAACTCGGGGTATTGATTTTGGTGTTGAAGAGGTTACGTTGATACTGGGTCAGAGAGAGAGAGAGAGAGAAAGAGAGAGAGAGAGAGAGAGAGAGAGAGAGAGAGAGAGAGAGAGAGAGAGAGAGAGAGAGAGAGAGAGAGAGAGAGAGAGAGAGAGAGATTGTATGCAGTGAAGGATAAAAAAAGACTGAGCTGAAAAATATGAAAAAGAGATGATAAAACGAGTGATCGCTAAGAAGCAATGAAATGAGGTTTCTGGAGTACTACGAGTATTGTTTCCCTCAAAACTGGAGAGAAGAAATAACCACAATTTTTTTTAGATTTTTCCTTCTCCCTCCGCCCTTCAGAGGCATGAGACAGATCAAAAACTTGTTCTAGCCTTTTGTAGTACCGAGTGAGAGATAGCACTCTTTGATGGAAGATATACTTTGAGTTCACGATCTATATGTTTATTAGTATATATATATATATATATATATATATATATATATATATATATATATATATATATATATATATATATATATATATATATATATATATATATATATATATATATATATATATATATATATATATATATATATATATATATATATATATATATATATTATATATATATATATATATATATATATATACAGATATACATATATATACAGATATACATATATATATATATATATATATATATATATATATATATATATATATATATATATATATATATATATATATATATATATATATATATATATATATATTATATACAGATATATATATATATATATATATATATATATATATATATATATGTATGTGTGTGTGTGTGTGTGTGTGTGTGTGTGTGTGTGTGTGTGTGTGTGATCAAATGAACACATTAACATATGTGAAAACATGAAACATGTTTCGGCCTTGGCCGGGATTCGAACCTATGGCACATAAATAACTTGCCAAGTCACCACCAACTACACCACTGAAGGTCTAAAAGAAGAAGCTAACCTCTCAAATAAATGTTAAGCTAGAGAATGAGCGCATTCTTCTTATAATTTTTGTTCATTTTACAACTATTTCCCAACCTCATTCGTGGGTTTATTTTCGCATTTAAATCAAATCCTAAGCTATATAGGCATCAACAATGATCAATAAACACATAAGCATATGTGAAAACAAGAAATGTATTTTACCGATGGCCGGAATTCGAACCTTAGACACATAACTACTGTGCAAAGGCGCTACCATCTACACCACTGAAGGTATAAAAGAAGCTAACCTCTCAACTAAATATTAAGCTAGGGAATGAACGCATACCTCTATATACTTTTTGTTCATTTTAAAGCTTCTTCCCAACCTCAAGCGTGGCTTCATTCTCCCATTGCATTTAAATCCCATGCTACATAAGCATCAGAAATGAACAAATAAACACATTAAGTTTCTTCTTTTAGTCCTTAAGTAGTGTAGTTGGCAGCGCATTTGCACAATAATTATGTCTTATATCTGAATCCCGGCCAGAGGCAAAAAACATTTCATGTTTTCACATATGTTAATGTGATTACTTGATGCCTATATAGCATCAACTTTGAATTAAATGCGAAAACGAAGCCACGACTGAGGTTGGTAGGAAACTGAAATTTGAAAAACAAGCACTCAGAAGGAATGCGTTCATTCCCTAGCACAGCAGTCAGTTGTGAGATTTGCTTCTTCTGTCAGACCCTCAGTACTGTTGTTGGTAACGGCTTGGCTCACCAATTATGTGTCTTAGATTCCGTTCACAGGCAGGGGCAAAATGAGTTTCATATATATATATATATATATATATATATATATATATATATATATATATATATATATATGTATGTATGTATGTATGTATATAGTAAGGAAGCCCATCAGTGAAACAATACTTATAAAACAATGATATATTTCGGATCCTAACTGGATCCCTTCTCAAGCACAGTTAGGACCCGAAATATATTATTGTTTTATAAGATTTGTTTCACTGATGGGCTTCCTTACTATTTAGTGCTGTATGCTAACAGTTTGTACATATATATATATATATATATATATATATATATATATATATATATATATATATATATATATATATATATATATATATATATATATATATATATATATATATATATATATATATATACATATATATATATATATATATATATATATATATATATATATATATATATATATATATGTGTGTGTGTGTGTGTGTGTGTGTGATTACCTAATTGTGATTACCTAATTGTGTTTACGGGAAAGAGCCCAAAGCTCGTATCTTCCCGTCTCCTCATCGCTTCCATTTTATACTTAGTGATACTTATCATACCTGTCCTTAAAACTATGGATTGAGATAGCATTAACTACCTCCTCGCTTAGCCAATTCCAATTATCAACTACTCTTACACTGAAAAAGTATTTCCTTACATCCTGCCAAGAAGTTTTCTTACGAAGCTTCAAACTATGACCTCTAGTTCTAGAGCCAGCCATATCAAAATATCGATCCCTATCCACTCTATCATAACCATGAAGGAATTTAAAGACTGTCACCATATCCCCCCTCACTCTTCTAGCTTCGAGTGATGGTAAGTCTAATTCCCTCAGCCTCTCATCATAACTGAGATTGCGTATTTCTGGCACCAGTTTCGTGGCATGTCTTTGAACTTTTTCAATCTTAGCTATGTGCCTTTTCAAGTGCGGATTCCAAAAGGGGGCTGCATATTCGAGTTTTGGCCTCATATAGGTTACATAAATATTTCTGAACATTTCCTTGTCCATGTGCCTGAAGGCTACCCTTACATTTGATAAGAAGGCATATGCTGCCCTTACTATGCCATTTATATGTATTTCTGGAGACAAATCTGCCAGTATGTTTACTCCTAGATCTCTCTCATTTTCTGTCTCTTCAAGTTGTACTCCAGCCACCGAGTAGTCAAGTTTGGGCCTTCTTGCACTTGTACCCATTCTCATTACCTTACATTTTGAAGTATTGAATTTCATTAGCCACTTTTCTGACCACTCATGCAGATTATTTAGATCCTCCTGAAGTTCTCTACCATTGTTCTCGTTTTTTACTTTCTTCACAATCTTTGCATCATCTGCAAACATATTCATGAATGAATTTACAGACTCTGGTAGGTCATTTACATATACAAGGAACAAAAGTGGCCCTAAAACTCAACCCTGTGGAACTCCACTACTAACTCTTCTCCATTCAGACACTGGGTGTCTTACTCTAACCCTCTGTTCCCTTCCTTCTAAGTAAGTTTTTATCCATTCCAAAACATTTCCACCTATTCTAGCCATTGAGTGCAGCTTCCTAATAAGTCTCCCATGTGGAACAGTGTCAAACGCTTTCTGGAAGTCTAGGAATATGCAATCTGCCCAGCCCTCTCTTTCCTGTAAGATTTGGCTTACCTCATCATAAAATTCTAATAAGTTTGTTACTGTTGATCTACCTTCTCAGAAGCCATGTTGCCTCACTGACAAAAAGTTGAAGGATTCCAAGTGAAGAGAGATATGTTTCCTTAGTAGTTTCTCCATAACTTTGCAAGCTATGATGGTCAAGGTAACTGGTCTATACTTCAGAGCCGTATCCTTCCTTCCCTTTTTGAAGATAGGTATCACATTTGCTTGTTTCCAGCATCTTGGAATCTCCCCTGACTCCAGTGACTTTTCAAATATGATACTTGGTGCCACTGGCATTGAGTTTGCGCATTTTTTAAGTACATGAGGGATATATCATCAGGACCTGTAGCTTCATGAACAGCTAACTCCATCAGCGCTTTGCATACCTCTGTGGCTGTAAAGTTGATGTTCTCTAATACCGGCCCTTGAGCTTCTATCTTTGCAATCTGAGAGGGTGAGGTATTTTCTACTGTAAATACTGACTGAAACTCCTTGTTCAATTCTTTGCAGATCTCTTCATCAGTCTCAGTGATGCTTCCATCCGCTCTCTTAAGCCTTAAAACCAATTCTTTTACCTTCAGTTTTCCTCTGATAAAGCTGTGGAAAAGCTTGGGATTTTCTTTAGCCTTCCTGGTGATGTCCCTCTCATAGTCTCTCTCTGCCTCTCATCTTTTAATTAGGTAGTCATTTCTTGCTCTTTTGTAGGCTTGCCAGACATATATGTTTTTTCTCCTTGTATAACTTTTCCAGCATTTGTCTCTCCACTCCTTAGCTCTCTTACACTCATTAAAGAACCATTTCTCTCTGGCATGAATTACATCTATTTTGGTGACAGGTAGGCACAAAAAAGATGTCACATTTATTGTACAGATTTGTTGTGCAATAAGGTTCCCCAGTCAATAACTGCAAAGAGCTCATTCATTTTGATGTAATCTCCTTTCGGATAGTACCTCCTCACGTCCTCAGTGCCTCTACTCTCAGGCAAAATATCTTCAAAAATATACTCCATTAACAACACACAGTGGTCACTCTTCCAATTGGTGGTTCATACTCATTTTTTTTAATATCCAACACATTATCTGTAAATACTAGATCAAGTAGTGATGGCTCATCCCCACCCCTGGCTCTCGTTGGTTCCATTACATGTTGGTGTAGGAAAGTCCTTTGTACGCAATCTAGGAATCTTGCCCCAAATGAGTCCTCACCACTGTGTGGGTCAAGATTTATTCAATCTATCTCTTTATGATTAAAATCTCCCATAATCAAAATCCTACATTTTCTCTCCCGTGCCAAATTAACAACTGAGTTTATGACTTCAATAGTATCTATATAACTTTCCTCATAAACTTCTAGCCTATTCTGGTTCCTTGGTGGGTTATATACAACAGTTATTATAATTCTCTCTGGCCCAGTATTTATGTGAGCAACAAGAAATTCCTTGAACTCACTTTCTATAACCAAGTTTATTTCTTCAACTTGAATCCTTTCACGTATGAGCAGTGCTATCCCTCCACCAGTCCTCTCAGATCTTTCAACCCTTAATATTCTGAAGCCCTAAGGAAAAACTGTGACAATGTTTATGTCCACACTCAACTTAGTCTCTGTAATTGCTACTATATCTGCCTTACTGTTGTGAATCCTATCTTTTAATTCTACTGCCTTACCAGCTAACCAATCAGCAATTGTGTATAACAATCTTAATGAGACCCCATCCCCCGATTTTCTGTCATTATCTTCTTTATCTCCCCTTTGTCTGGAAGAACTCTGAAATGAAAATTTTTTCTTCTTTTCTTCATTTCTTTCCTCATTTAACCTTATTGCCTCTTGCAAAAATTTTTTTATCTTTCCCATCTCTTCCTGTGTTCTGCATCATCTAATGAACACTTCTTTGAATTCTTGAAGGTCTTTTAGACTTTTTTTCTCATCAATATTTCCCTACATGTTCCCCCTCTCTCAAAGGTTACTTTTGTTGGTTGCTTTCCTTCCCTTGAATATTTGCCTAGTTGGTGAATGTTTACAATATCCTCAGGACCACAAATTACTCAAAGTCTTCTTATTAGGTCTACAACCCTAGCTTTATTTTCTTAAAGTCTCCCCTGCCATGTTGGCTACTGGGATCCCTTATGCCTGAGATTACCACTGTCTTCTCTTTATCAAATGCCTGTTTAATCAGTGGACTTGCCCTTTCCATTACAACGTCTTTCATTTTTTCGATTACTGTCTCTTTATAGTCAACTGTTTGTATGTTTTCCAGTGCCACCACCTTTACAGCCTCTTTTACTACCACATTCCCCTTTAGTGCATCAGCAAAGGAAGTTTTCATGGCATCATGTTCCATATTCAACTCCTGGAACTCTTTTCTGAACTGTTCAATGTTTTCCTTAATCTGGACATTCCAAGTAGCAATCTCGTCTCTCTCAGAAGAGAGCAGTGAACTAACATCTAATTCATTTAGGTTGTCGTTCAGCTGTTTATTGTCATCTTCTTGTTTAGAAATTCTAGTTTCTAGTTCACTCTTTTATCCCTCCAGCTTCTTTATTCTTTTTTCTAGTTCTTTTCTTTCCTGCCCTTGTGCTTTATTTGCTTCCTCCAAAAATCTTATTTCCTCTCTGAGTGTTTCATTCTCTTTCATTTCTCTATCCATATTCCGAATTTTATCATCAAGGCTTATAACCATTGCCTCTAAATCCTTGATTTTCCGTTTTAATCTCCTGATAGCTACCCCTCCTCCCAACCATGGGTGGGAGAGTTTTGGGACTAGAGATGGCTTCATTTTTATGTTTTCCCTTTCACAGAATAAAGAAAGATGAAGAGAAAGAGAAAAAATGTGAAAAACTTGTATTTAAGCTTCACACAGAATTTCAATATCTTCATATAAGAGCTATTTAGTGACTCAATTTATCTCTTTTCTGGTAACACACATCCCAACTTAAAAATTTGACTTTGGTAATTTGAGGAAAAAAATGCAAACAAAAACAAACTGTACTTGAAGGAAAATTCGAATTTGTATCTGAGGAGCCACCCACCAGTTTCTGCAATATATTCTTCTTAACTGATAAATTCATTTGCTAACCAAGATATGTTATCACAGGATCAGGCTTTACATTTAACTCAATATATATACAAAATAAAAAAAAATAATAAAAGAGAAAGCTAAAAGAAAAGAAAAATAAATTGAAGAAAATA
>JAXCGZ010019335.1:0-37500 GCA_037179515.1 Halocaridina rubra | reverse complement strand
AGGCAATCTCTTATAAATTGAGGTAAATCATTAACATATATTAAGAAAAGCAGAGGACCCAAAATTGAACCCTGAGGAACGCCAAAACTGATATCTAAAGAAGAAGAGAGAGTCGAGCCCATTCGAACTGATTGAATTCGATCTTTCAGATAATTTTCGAACCAAAATGAGTCAACATGAACTTTGGAAAGTTTTCTCATTAGAATTTGATGGTGTACACTGTCAAATGCTTTAGACAAATCTAACAATAATAAAAGTGATATTTTCTTATTTTCAATATTACTATAAATTTTATCAGTAATTTTAAGTAGGGCCGTCTCGGTCGAAAGTTTAGGCCGAAAACCGTGTTGTTCTTCACATAATAGACAATTTGATTCAAGGAAATTTATTAACTGGGTGGCAACTACCTTCTCAAGTATTTTAGACAGAATGCTGAGAAGAGAGATTGGCCTATAATTTTCAACATTATTAGTATCTCCACTCTTAAAAACGGGGGTGATATAGGGATGCTTCCAGAGGTTAGGATAAATGCCTGTAACAATGGATGTATTAACAATGACTAAAATGAAAAATACTGTAACTGGCAATGAGTCAATTAGGAAGCGAAGTTGTATCCCATCGGAACCGCAAGAGTTTGTTGGTTTGAGGTTCTTTATGATAAGAATAAGTGTGACTAAATCGATTGGGTGCGGTCTAAAATTATTGATAATATTTCTTTCAGCTGGAGGCTGGCAATTATGTGGTTGATTAATAATCAAGTCATTATTATCTTGGGACTTTTCATATGTGGACTTACCTATTTCAGCAAAATACTTATTAAAATCATTCACTCGCTTTTCCACATTATCACTGAGAAGGTCAGAATTTTCTAAGATTTCCTTATTTGCAGGAATTATTCTTTTTATAACATTCCAAGTTCCTTTGATTTTTCTTCTTTTCGGACAACATTGTTTTAGTAAGGTTTCTTTCTCTTCTATAGGCTCTTTCCATCTCGGAGTTTTGTCTATCAGATTTAAATTGCCTTAGGAGGTCATCTCTCCTTTTCATTTGCTCTTTTAACTGAGAGTCAATCCACGGGGCAGGAGGGCGTGTCATGACTTTGGTTGTAAGAGGGGCACATTCATTTAAACATCTCGTAAAAACATCAGTAAAAGTAGAAACTTGATAATTTACACAATCTGTAGTTAGATTTGAATTTAAAATGTTGTATTCATTAAGAAGAGTGTCGCAGAGACAATTTTGAGAATAATTCTCAAGAGATCGGAAAGTTTTAACAATTGGCGGTCTCTTTTCCTTCCTGACATTAACTGTAGCTATTAGAAGCTCGTGGTCTCCTACAGGACAAGGTAAGACATCGTGGTGAACTATAAAACTAGGTGTATTGGTAATTATAAGATCAATTAGGCTGGAGGAATTAGCGGTGATACGGGTTGCTTTATTCACAAGCTGATTTAAGTGGAGGGATTGAATTAATTTCCCCATTTTATTATTAGGAAGAAGGAGATTATCATTGAAGTCGCCTATAATAATGATAATAATGAGAGGTTTGCTCCTCAAACAGACCGACCGAAATACCTCGGAGATGTAATCAAAGGTGTCGTTGAGTGCATGAGGGTGTCTATATACACATCCCAGGATGAATGAAGGGAATTTCCTACTCTGAACAGTCAACCAAATGTCTTCGAGATGAGGAGGTCGCTCGACTTCAGGGGTCTTTAATAGGGAGACCGTTAGATGATTTCTTACATACACCCCCACACCCCCACCCCTACCGCCATCAAATCGATAAAAAGAATACTCAGGTATAGCAACAAAACCAGACTGCATATTAGATTGGAGCCAAGTTTCACAAACACACATTATATCCACGTTATTTTCTCTGATCATTAGTGCAATATTGTCGAAATTACCCAAAAGTGATTGTGCATTGATGTGTTGTATGTTTATGAAATGTTTCAATAAGCCTGTATTACAATGTGATTGCTATATATTTAAGGGACATAATCTTGTTTTATGGCCATGTTCACGGCAGTGACCACATTTAAGTCTATAGTTAAACCAACAGTGGGAAAGATCATGGTTTATTTCCCCACAGTTTGAACAGGGCTGTCGATCACGTACTTTCATACCCCATAACTCTGATCCATGCATCACAGTTGGCACAACCACTTTCTCATACAAAACTTTCTTAACATTCATTTCCAACCCTCTATTCTTCATAACTCCTTTCAACGCACCCAACAATTTACATCCTTCATTCACTCTGTGACACACAGCTTCCACTCCACCATTTGCAGCTATAACCGAGCCTAAATACTTAAACTGATCAACTTCCTCAAGTGTCTCTCCATTCAACATAGCATTCAATCCAGCACCATCCTCATTTCTTCTACACCTCATAACCTTACTCTTTCCCAAATTCACTCGCAACTTCCTTCTCTCACACACCATTCCAAATTCTGACACTAATTGACACATCTTCTTCTCTGAATCTGCCACCACCACAGTATCATCTGCAAACAGCGACTGATTCAGCTCCCACTCGTTATCATCCCCATCTACCATTCTCAAACCTCGACCACGCACTCGCTCATTTACTTCTCTTACGACTCCATCAATATACAAATTGAACAGCCATGGTGACATCACACATCCCGGTCTCACTCCCACACTCACTGGAAACCACTCACTCACTTCATTCCCTACCCTAACACAAGTTCTACTGCCTTCATACAAACTCTTCACTGCATGCAACAATTTACCATTAATTCCATATAATCTCAAAATATTCCACACAGCCTCTCTATCAACCCTATCATACGCTTTCTCCATATCCAAAAATGCAAAATACACATCCTTACCCTTCTTTTTTTTTTCTTTGATGTTCTCCCTTGAGGGTGAGCGAACCTTCCCTTGTGGCCCGCAGGTGGGGCTACATATCCTTACCCTTTGCTAAATATTACTCATATAACTGCCTAACTATAAAAATCTGATCTATTCAACCTCTACCTCTCCTAGAGCCACTCTGCATTTCCGTTATCACATTTTCTGTCTTATCCCTAATCCTATTAACCAGTATCCTACCATACACTTTTCCTACCACACTCAACAAACTTATACCCCTAAAATTACTGCATTCATACACATCTCCCTTACCTTTGTATAGGGGCACTATACAAGCAATCACCCATTCCACTGGCACCATTGACAACATAGAGCATATATTAAACACTCTCACTAACCATTCCAATGCAGTCACACCCCCTTCTTTCAACATCTCCGCTCTCACACCATCCATTCCAGGTGCTTTACCTGCTTTCACTTCATACAATGCCCTTTTCACCTCCTCTCTTGTAATCTCTCTCTCTCATTTTCATCTCCCATTTCTGGCACTTGAACACCTCCCATTGCCACTATAGCTGCCTCTCTATCTTCCTCAACATTCAGCAAACATTCAAAATATTCTGCCAATCTTTTCCTCGCATCGTTCCCTCTTGACATTTATCCATTCACATCTTTCACTGTCTCTTCCATCCTCGATCCAGTCTTCCTTACTCTCTTCACTTATTTCCAAAACTTCATTTTATTCTCCTCATATGACCTACTAAAATCCTGTCCCCACCTAACATGTATATATATATATATATATATATATATATATATATATATATATATATATATATATATATATATATATATATATATATATATATATATATATATATATATATATATTTATATATATATATATATATATATATATATATATATATATATATATATATATATATATATATATATATATATATATATATATATATATATATATATATATATATATATATATATATATATATATATATATACATATATATATATATATATATATATATATATATATATATATATATATATATATATATATATATTTATATATATATATATATATATATATATATATATATATATATATGTATATATATATATATATATATATATATATATATATATATATATATATATTGCTCGCTAACTATTTTTTAACAAAATATTTCCTTGTATATATCGCTCTAACATTTCCCCCCGTTTTACCTTGTTGCGTTGTCTAGGAGTACTCATTCAATCATACTCCCAGCCAAGAGCTTTTGAAATTCCCTGTATAACATGGGCCAAAGAAGAAGGAGAAAATAACTTGTTTTAGTGCAGAGAGATATACTATGCTACCCTTGTTAGTCATGTGGTTTTTCACCCTACACAATGAGTTGTAATCATTGTGTTATTTTTAAGCCTATGAAATCCAATGACATCATTCCCGTGTTTCATATGTCACTTTACCCATGTTAAGTTACACAAGTCATTTTCTATATCGCTTCATTCTGTGGTGTATAAAGCGTTCATTACTGTAAAAACAAAAAGAAAAAAGTGTAAAATGCTTCGTTGGCGTTTAGCTTGCTTCTTGAACAAGAAGCAAGATAACAAAATGAAAAGGGTGATCAACACTGTGAAGTTAACACAAATAGTGACAAAACCGACCTGCATAACCCCTAATTCTCGGACTCTTATAGATCTGATAATAGCAAATAAAGTGGAAAGTATACCCTATTGGGACGTAGTTCCCTGCCCAATTGCAGACCACGAGCTGAACATTGCTATGCTAAACATAAACAAGCCGAAAAGGAAGCCTCTCCTCAAGATATACCGGTGTCTAAAAAATTACTCCCCTGATATCTTTTGTGAAACATTAATCAACAACACAAATGCACTTCATAGAATTAAATACACAGATAACGTCGATTTGCAGGTTGAGATTTTAACAAAAGTCTTCCTTGAATGCTTAGATAGTTGTGCACCCATTGTAACAAGAAAAATAACCCGCCCCTCAGCCCCCTGGCTAACTAATGACATCAAAGAGGCAATGCAAATCAGAAATCAAATACAAAAAGAGCTAAAAATTAATAGATATGATATGACTCTCCGAGAACGTTATAAAACAGAAAAGAAACGTGTCAGATCTCTCATCAGTGTAAATAAAAAAGACTTTTACAAAAAACAATTTAATGACTCTAGACATGATACAGCAGCAACATGGAAAGTGATAAGAAGCATGATACCAAATGAAAAGAGTACCTCGGAAAGTTATGAAAATATTACGGAGTTGAAAGACAAAGCAGATAACTTTAATAACTATTTTGCTAACGTTGGCAAAAATACATATGAAAAAATTCAAGAAAACATCAACTCAGTGAATATGAGTAATTGCTTAAATGACAATTCTTCCAATGAAAACACAAGAGAGTACTTCAAGCTAACTCCTATAGATTGTGCTACCCTAATTCTTACCATAAAGAGCCTAAGAAACTCTGGCTCTTATGATTCAGATGGTATACCATTTCAGTTCATCAAAGATGCTCTACCCATGATTGCATCCTATATTCTAACTATTATGAACACTTCCATTGTTACTAAAAAGTTTCCTGACTCTTGGAAATTATCACATGTAATACCTCTGCATAAAAAGGGGGACAGAGAAGATGTGACAAACTATCGTCCCATTTCCCTGCTACCCATTTTCTCTAAAATATTAGAAAAAATTGTTGCATGCCAACTTATGTCATATTTAGAATCAAATAGACTACTAACGATTAGCCAACATGGTTTCAGACCAAAACTCTCGACGGAAACTGCACTGCTTAAAGTTACGAATAGTATATATAATAATATAGATATGAAAAAAATATCTATGCTAATTTTGTTAGACTTATCAAAAGCCTTCGACAGTGTAAACCTTGAAATTCTTTTAAGTAAATGCATTAACTTAAATATTGATTCAAGCTGATTTAGCGAGTATCTATCTAATCGTAAACAGTCCATATGTCTTAACAACATTATCTCTGTGCCAAAGAATGTATCATTTGGTGTTCCACAGGGATCAGTACTTGGTCCTATCCTCTTCTCCATTTACGTAAATGATCTATCTTCTTTCATTTCTGACTGTCTAGTCGTACAATATGCAGATGACACTCAACTACTCCTTAGTGGTGATATTAATAACCTCCCAGAGCTAACTTTAAGAGCAGAAAACACTCTGTCAAAAATTAAAACCTATTTCCAAGAAATTGAGCTGTTAATTAACGAAAGCAAAACACAGTGCATATTTATTGGTTCAAGGTTCCACATAGCACAAATTCCAGAAAACACAACAATTAATTTTTGCGACAATATTATCACACCTAGCAAAACAGTCAAAAACCTAGGATTTCACTTTGATAACCACATGTTGTTTGATTCCCACATAGATAAAGTATGCAAAAAGGTTACAGGAACATTAATGTACTTATCACGTATAAAAGACAAGTTTGAGACTACCACTCGAATAACTGTTGTTGAATCTCTATCCCTAAGTCACATTAATTACTGCACAACTGTTTGGGGATCTACCACTAAGACTCAGATGAACAGAATACAGAAGCTTATTAATTTTGCAGCTCGAGTTGCCCTGGGAGGAATAAGAAAATATGACCACATCACACCAGCTCTCAATAAACTTGGGTGGCTGCGGGCAGAAAATAAGGTCGCTTATGCTATTTATGTTTTTGTATTCAAAATTTTGGACCATCATTATCCTAGCTGGCTATTTGATTTAAAAACAGTCAGGGATATAAGGGGAACCAACACAAGACAGAGCAGTGAGCTCTTTATTCACAGAACAAATACAGAAGCAGGTTCAAAGATGATCACTATCAAAGGGCCAACACTCTGGAATAATATTCCAGAGCATCTTAAAAATGCATCCTCCTTCACAGCTTTCAAAGGCAAACTATATAGTTTTCTTTTGGACAAATAGTTGCTGCTCATTAAGAACTAATTATTCTCATTGTAAGGAAACAAATATGGAAATGATGCCGATAATAACGATCTATCTAGTGGCATACTTACTACTTTATTATTAACATTATTGTTAACATTTTTAGTACAGCATTATTATTTTCTATGAAAGCTACATTTAATTTAACTATATGTCTAACCCTCTTATTTATTAGTTTAATTACATGTCTACTTATAAGTTACTATTAATGTTGAATAACCATTGCACAAAATGGAAATAAATGTTTTGATTTTGATTTGATTTGATTTGTTCAGTTCTCTATTTCTTGATATTGAGGAAAATTCTCTCTCTCTCTCTCTCTCTCTCTCTCTCTCTCTCTCTCTCTCTCTCTCTCTCTCTCTCTCTCTCAGAATATGTATGTGTCCTTAGAATAATTAAGGGACATTATATTCAAGGCAGTCTGATTAAAAAAAAAAATATATATATATATATATATATATATATATATATATATATATATATATATATATATATATATACATACACACACAAATATATAAAATTTTGTAGTTTGGCACATAACACGAGCCGCCCGATGCAGTACTACAACTGAAGGTCTTTTGGACTTAAATAGGACTGATCTGGTCAGCTTCATGATAAGTCTGTTCTTTTTCTATGCCTATACATACGCCGCATTTTCTTTCATATTCATTACACATGTCTTATTAGCCCTTCACATGTGACAAGTCACAACACTCCCCATCTCCATTTCTCTCTGAACTATATTTCAACGGGCCTGTGCACACAAAAAAATATATACACATATATAAACAACTATCTAAACAAAAGAGACCGGTGTTAAAACCCATCGCGAACCAGTGGTCGAACCACTATGGAGAGTTATTAAGGGCATCAGACCTTAATTTCCCTGCTTCAACTAGTCTGTGTCCACCCCCATTCGAATAGTGATTAATAACGCTAAACGGCAAACGTCAACAACATTCTAAGCATAGATGAGATGGATAAATGATATTGCCGTGATGGGATCAGTCCACAACTCCATTTACTGAATTCAGCAGAAGGTGAATGGGGGAGTAACGTAAGGAAAACAGTTACATTTTGCTTGAAAATCTCACTTCAGTATGCATGAATCTGAATACTAGCGAAAGAAGTATCTATAGGAAATTCGAAGTTCTGACTAGAATTTGTATCTAGTGTATTAAGCATTTAGCTATCCCAATATATGTGTTGAGGGGGGGGGATCTGATACATTTCCTATTAATAATATAAAAAATTCTCCTTTGTCAGAGTCTATGTTTGTAAATGTTTCTCTCTCTGTTTCAAATGTTATGTTGTGCAACAATTGAAGAAGAGGTCTTTATTGCTTTGTTTTGTTTTTCATTTTCTTTTACTAATTCGTCTATTAAGTACTTTTGAAATATTCTTTGCATATATATACCTGAAGAGGACTGGAGTCCAGTCGTAATATATAGTACATCTTCGCTTCTTTTTGTGTTTTATTTATTGGCCTTTTTTTGCTTCATATATATATATATATATATATATATATATATATATATATATATATATATATATATATATATATATATATATATATATATATATATATATATATATATATATATATATATATATATATATATATATATATATATATATATATATATATATATATATTTCATATATGATTATGAATATATACATATTGCCCTAGTCAGCATTCGAAGTTTAACCACACCTTGCGAGTGCTAAGGTGTAACCAACTGTACCACTGAAAATATAAAGGAAAGGAGAAACCCATCAGCTAACTGCTGGGGATACGGAGTGAATGAACTGTGTTGAATGTCTGTAATGTTTATTTTGCTACCTTTTCCCAATCTCACTCGTGGTTTATTTTCGCATTTAATTCAGATCCCTGCTACATATTGTGAAAATATAAAACTTTTTTTTTTGCTGACCAGGAATTTTCCCAGCCTTAAGTGCAGCTTATTATAATCCTGCTATACAGGCATCTGCTATGCAAATAAGCACATTCTCATATGTGGAAACATGAACTATATTTTTGGCCTTTGCCAGGATTGGAACCTAGAACACATCATCCTTGTATTTAAACGCTAGCAACTGTACCACTGAAGGATCGATTCCTTTAATGTCTGACATGGGATAACAGTATGTAATTACATAATTGTAATTACCTCATTATGCTAACGGGAATTACCCCTATGCTCTTAACTCCTATCTCTTCGTCGATTCCATTTTTGTACTCAGTGATACTTATCGTATATGTCCTTAAAACTATGAATTGAGGTAGCTTTAACTACCTCCTCGTTTAGCCAGTTCCAATCATCAACTAAAAAAAAAAAAAAAAAAAAGTACTTCCTTGCATTCTGCAAAGAAGCTTTGTTAAGAAGTTTCAAACTATAACCTATAGTGCTTTTTCAAGTGCCGATTCCAAAAGGGGGCTGCATATTCAAGCTTTACCCTCACATAAGGTACATATATATTTCTTAACATTTCCTTGTTCATGTTTCTGAAGGCTACCTTTACATTTGCTAAGAAAGCATATGCTGCCTTTACTATGCCATTTATAGGCATAATCTGCCAGTAAGTTTGCTCATAGATATCTCTCATTCTCCGTCTCTTGATATTCTGCTCCTACTATTGAGTATCCAGGCTTGGGTCTAGCACTTGTACCCATTCTCACTACCTTCCGTTCAGAAATACTGAATTTTATTATTCTCTTTTCTAACCACTTTGCAGATTATTTTGGTATTCCTGAAATTCTCTACCATTGTTCTCGTCTTTTACCTTCTTCACAATCTTTGCATCATCTGCAAACATATTAAACAAATAATTTACAGACTCTGGTAGGTCATTTACATGTACAAGGTACAAAAGTGGTCCTAAAACTGAACCCTGTGGAACACCACTACTAGCCCTACTCCTTTCATACACAGAGTATCTTGCTCTAATTCTCTATTTCCTTTCTTCAAAGTGACTTTTTATCCATTCCAAGACATTTCCACCTACACTCATCATTATTTGCAGCTTCTAAATAAGTCTTCCATGTGAGACTATATCAAATGCCTACTGAAAATCTAGGAATATGCATTTCGCCCTGCTCTATATTTCCTATAAAATCTGGTTTATTTCATCATAAAGTTCTAATAAGTTTGTTACTCTTGATCTACCTTCTCTGAAGCCATGTTGCCTCACTGACAAAATGTTGAAGGATTCCAAGTGAAGAGACATGTGTGTTCTAAGTAGTTTCTTCATAATTTTACAAAGTGTGATGGTCAAGGAAATAGGCCTATGGTTTAGAGCTGCATCCTTTCCAATTTTGAGAACAGGTACCATGTTTTCTTGTTTAGTGCAGTTCTTAGGTAAGTAAAGGGATATATCATCAGGACCTGTAGCTTTATGGGCATCTAACTCCATCAAAGCTTTGCATACCTCTGTGGCTGAAGAGATGATGTTCTCTAAAACAGGCACATGAACTTTTGTCTCTGCAATCTGAGAGGGTGAGTTATTTCCTGCTGTAAATACTGAGTGAAATTCATTGTTCAATTCTTTGCAGATCTCTTCATATGTCTAAACGATGCTTCCATCCTCTCTCTTTAACTTTTAACCCTGTTCTTTGACCTTCATATTTCCTCTGACAAAGCTGTGGAAATGCTTGGGATTTTCTTTAGCTTTCTTGGTGATATTCCTTTCATACTCTCTCTCTGCCTCTCTTCTTTTACTTAGGTAATCATTCCTTGCTCTTTCATAAGTCTGCCAGGTATTTTTTTCCTATACCTTTTCCAGCATTTGTCTCTGCATCAGTGGTAGTTCGCATATGAGCACTGTGGAACTTCAGCACCCCCTATTATCATTCGATATTATCGATAACATTCAAAATAATGAGTCTTTTTTTCCTTTAATTTTTTCTTTATACTTATGCATTATATAATATCTAATCTTAATGTCAGTACCATCCCCTAGTTCGTGAAAAAATTACAAAAATTCTTGTATGGAACTATGTGCTTCACAGTTCCAGCAACGCGGTGTATGGCTGTTGTGTGCATGCGCACATGTCTGAGATAAGAAGCTGCACGCTAGGTAGAGAGAGAGCACTGTCATTCATGCAGTGTTGACCCTGATGTGCAAGTGTGAAGTAGTGTTTCGTTTTGATTCATCGTGTGTCGTGCTTAAAAACCGTGTACCATATTCTTGACTGCGATAAAGTGTGGAATTAGATGATATACCATGCCTCCAAAGTTTTTTTTTTACAGAAAATTTAAATAATTTCACCTTGGCCTCCTTGCATCCCCAAGTAATTAGTTCTTTGACTGTATGTAAACTTTAACAGCTTAAGTTTTCATAATTGTCTCTCCGTGAGAGAGTTGCATTTAATATTCAAATATCTCAGCCAGGAATAAGAAACAACAAGAAGTATATTTGTTGCTTTAATTCTGAATGGTACCAATGGAAAAGTTGACTTTCCGGCTGTTAAGTAAAAAATGGATTGTTTTGCTTCCTGTGTTTGCTGTTTGGAGGTGCTGTAACGTGGACAAAAGACGGTGTTAGAAATATAAACAAATTGAAAGAAAAAAATGAAAAACATGAACAGTCAAAGAAGCACGCTGAAAATGTGGTTTCACTGTCACTTTTAGGAAACATAAATGTTAATGAGAAACTTAGTGAGGCATACAGACTTACAATCAATGAGTATAATATAAACGTTAAAAAGGACCGTGAAATTTTATCCAAAATAATAGATTGTATTTCCCTTTGTGGATTTGAAGCTCCCTTACGTAGACGTGATGAAAAAGACGATTCAGTAAATCCAGGGGTATTTAAAGGAATAATAAATTTTGCATCTAAATTTGATCCAGATTCGAAGAACCACTTAGAAACCAGTACGGTCTTCAAAGGTGGATCTAAGACCATTCAGAATGAGGTACTTAATAGCCTGCTACAAATATGCCATGAGGAGATAAGGGAAGAAATTAGAGAAGCTTCCTTTGTAGCTGTCATGGCTAATGACACAACAGATGTTTCGGAAAACGCTCAAATGGTCATTGTTCTATGGTATGTGTTGAATGGAAATATATTTGAGCTTTTCTTTTTAACGTCTTTTTTCCAGACTCTCATACTAACCCAGCCACTGAAGGGGGCAAGCCAACCTCAACTTGATGCCGGTCCCAAGCCGGGAAAATGTGGAGGGTTGGCGACAGGAAGGGCATCCGGCCATAAACATTTTGCCAAAACCAAAATATGGCCAGTACATATAACGAGAATAGTCACCATACTAGGGCGTTCCCCTTAGGCGACGCGTTGGGGCTTCGCCTGACCCCTCCGGAAAGACAGTAAGGGCTACCCAGTCATGGGCAGGCTGGGTTAAAGAGGCAAGCTCGGGGAAGAGTGTCAGATGAGGTGCTGTGGGTGGGCACTCTTAATGTGGGGACGACGACTGGGAAGGGGTGAGAATTGGTGGACCTGATGGAAAGGAGGAAAATTGGAGTGCTGTGTGTGCAGGAGACCAGGTGGAAAGGAAATAAGGCGAGGGAACTGGGTGAGGGTTGCAAATTGTTCTATAGTGGAGCAAATGAGGAAGGGAGGAATGGTGTAGGAATAATATTATCCAAAGACCTGAAGGAAAGCTGACTTGGTGTGAATAGAAAAAGTGACAGAATTATGAGTTTAAAGCTGGGACTGGGATAAACGGTAGTCAATGTGGTATGTGCCTATGCTCCACAAACTGGTTGTACAGCGGAGGGGAAGGATGTATTTTGGGAGGAGATGGACCAGGAGCTCAGAACAATTCCTATAAAGGAGAGGGTAATCTTGGGAGGAGATCTAAATGGCCAATTGGGAATTGGGAGGGCTGGAATAGGTAGAGTTCATGGGGGTTGAGGAGTGAGTGAGAGAAATGAGGGGGGAGAGAGAGTGATTGATTTTACAGTGGCATTTGATCTGGCATTGGTCAACACGTTCTTTGAGAAAAAGGAAAACAGATTGATTACATACAGTAGTGGTGGAAGGGAGAGCCAGATAGATTTATTGTTGTGTAGGAGAGACCATCTGAAGGAGATTAGCAACTGTAAAGTAATAAATGGGGAGAGTGTAGTAGTGCAACATAGGACAGTAGTAACTGATTGCAGGCTCGGGAAATTTAGGAAAAGTAAGAAGCCGAGGATGGACCCAAAGATAAAGTGGTGGAGATTGAAAGATGAAGAGCTGAGAGCTATGTTTAAGGGAAGAGTGTTGGAAGCGATAAGGTTGCATGAGGATGTACAAGAATGGTGGACAGAGAATAGTAAGGTGATTTTGAGGGTTGGTGAAGAGATACTTGGAAAGTCATCAGGAAGGAAACCCCCAAATGATAAAGAGTCATGGTGGTGGAATGAGGAAGTGCAAGAATAGGTGAAGAACAATAAAGAAGCTAAGAAAAAGGCAGATTTATCAGGCCTGGAGCAGGATAAAGAAGAGTACAAGCAGGCAAAGAAGGAGGCAAGGAGAGCAGTAGCAATAGAAAAGGCAGAAACATTGAATGAAGTCTATGAAGAACTGGAGACACCAGAAGGAGAGAAGAAAATATGGCGAATTGCCAAGGCCTGAGATGCTGCATCCAAGGACTTGACTCAAGTAAGACAAATAAAGGATAACCATTGAGTAGTCCCAGCAGAAGAAGATGAAATAAAAAGCAGATGGGAAACTTATTTTGAAGGATTGCAAAATAAAGAGAACCCAAGAGCAGTATTTTAAGATGGACTTCCAAATGAAGCAATTACAACAACAGTGGCTAGAAGAGAGGTAGAGTGGGCAGTAAGTAAAATGAAAAATGGAAAGGCAGCAGGACCTGATAAGATGCCAGTGGAGGTATGGAAGAGTCTTGGAGAGGAAGGCATAGATATCTTTTGGGACTTAATGCAAAAGATCTTCAGTCAGGAAAAGATGCCAGAGGAGTGGAGAGGAAGCTTAATCATCACACTCTATAAAGGGAAGGGAGACATTCAAGAGTGTGGAAGCTATAGAGGTATAAAGTTGTTAAGTCATACTATGAAGATATGGGAGAAGATCATAGAGAAGAGACTCAGAGAGGTAACGACAATTGGGGATGAACAGTTTGGCTTCATGCCTGGAAGAGGAACAGTGGATGCCATATTTGCCTTGAGACAAATGATGGAAAAGCATCGGGAGAAACAGAAAGGACTGCATATGGTCTTTATTGACCTGTAAAAGGCATATGATCGAGTACCACGTCAAGAGGTATGGAGGTGTATTAGAGAAAAGGGAGTCCCCGAGAAATATGTAAGAATCATCCAAGATATGTATGAGAGGGCAGAGGCAAGTGTTAAGAGCAGTGTGGCTTGACGGAAAGTCTCTCAGTAAATGCTGGTCTACATCAAGAGTCTGCTTTGAGTCCATATCTATTTGATCTGGTCTTGGATGTAGTAACCCAGGGTATTAGAGATCAGTTACCATGGTGTATGCTCTTTGCAGATGATATTGTACTGTGTAGCAACAGACGAGAGGTAGTGAAGGAGAAGCTTGAGGAGTGGAGAAGAGTGATGGAGGATAGAGGACTGAAAATCAGCAGGAAGAAGACAGAGTACTTGAGGTTGAGAGATGATAAGGATGGGGAGGTCAATTTGCAGGGGGAGGTGTTGAAAAGAGTTGAAAAGTTCAAGTATTTAGGATCAACAGTAGCAGAGGATGGTGACCTAGAGTCAGAAATAACCCACAGAATACAAGCGGAATGGAAGAACTGGAAGAAAGTGTTTGGGGTGCTGTGGGACAGGAGAATAGGGATTAAAAAGTGCATAAGACAGTTGTGAGACCTGTGATGATGTATGGAGCAGAGACATGGGCAATAAAGAAGACACAAGAGAAAAAACTGGATGTGGCAGAGATGAGGATGTTGAGATGGATGTGTCGGGTGACAAGAAGCAATAAGATCAGAAACGAGGTAATTAGAGATACCTCAAAAGTCAGAGAAATATCAGATAAGATACAAGGAAGTAGACTAAGATGGTATGGTCATATCGTTAGGAGGGATGAACAGTATGTTGGGAGGAGGGTGATGGAAATGAATATACAGGGTAGGAGAAGGAGGGGGAGACCAAAGCGTAGGTGGATGGATTGCATCAATGACGACCTGAGGTCTAAAGGTTTGTTGGGTGATGAGGTATGGGACAGAAACAAATGGAGAACACTGGCCAGAAACATCGACCCCACATAAAAGTGGAAAAAGGTGTAGACGAAGAAGAAGAAGAATTCCAGAAACTCAAAATGCAGATGGCATATCAAAACGTATTCTAGAACAATTAAACATAATTCTTCAAGGAAATGAACAAAACTGATAGCTCAGACATTTGATGGTGCAAATGTCATGAAACGCAAAATAAGCAGGAGTTCAAGCAATAAAAAAAAGCAAATTTTTAGTAATGCACAAATCATTCACTACTATGCACATCAATTTAATCATGTTTTTTCATCACATAATGCCTCATATTGAAGTAATTTACAACCAACTGCAATCTCGAAAAATTAGTGTGTTTAAAGTCAATGAATATATAACAAACTTCAAAACTGCTTTTTTATTAAATAAGAAACTCGGAGTACTGTGAGAATCCTTCAAAGACACTCATGGCAGAAGATAAGGAAGTGTGTGACAGTATATGTGTTGATATAATGGACAGATATTCTTCCACTAAACACTTAGTATCAGCTAAATTGTTAAAAAAGAAAAGCTTCACTAGTTTTAAAAATGACCTGTCTACAAAAAAAAAACAGTACTGACCATTGAAGCATTCCCATGACTGGCAAAGCAAGCGCTTGAAACTGAAGTAAAAGTATCCTATTGTAGATCCGATATAAATTAATATTTTTAATTAATTGAGCTGCTGAAATTTATCTTGGAAAATAATCTAGATGTTTTTAGTGAAATTACGAAACTGATAAAAATCATCTTGACAATTCCCATGACTACATCATATCCAGATTGCTGCTTTTCAACACTGAAAATAATAAAAAAATAAAAAAAACTTTTCTAAGGGACACTATGAATCCTGAAAGAATAACTGTACTTGCAGTGCTTTCAATGGAGACAATTTTCCTGAGCAGTCATCCAGAGTTCAAGAAGAAAATTATTAATCTTTTCGAGAAAAATTAAAACAATGAGAATGAATTTCGTTTTTAAATTAATAGTTCAAGCTTGAACTGTAACAGTTTAAGCTATTAGTAAGTAAAAAAAAAATAGGATTTTATGAAGTTTATGTATAAATTTTATTTCTATATGACTGTTTCGCTTTACACAATATTAAAGCAATGGCTTAACATTTTCTGAAGCAGCACCCCCACTAAGTTTAGATACGAGCTGCCACTGCTCTCCACTTCTTAGCTCTCTTACAATCATTATTTATCCATATCTCTCTGGCATTAATAACTCCTATTCTGATGGAAGGTATGCAACAAGTGACTATCTTCCCATATTCCCCACAAGATTTCGTACATTTCTTGTACATATTTGTTGTTAAATATGGAGCTCCAGTCAATAACTGCAAAAAGCTCATTAATTTTTATGTAATTTCCTTTCAAATAGTTTCTCCTCGTGTCTTTCTCAGCGCCTCTACTTTCAGGCAGAACATCTTCATTGATATACTCCATCAATAACACACAATGGATACTATTTCCAATTGGTGGTTCATACTCAATTTTTTTTAATTATCCAACATATTATTTGTGAATACTAGATCAAGCATTGATAGCTCATCCCCACCCCTGGCCCTTGCTAGTTCAAGCACATATTGGAGTAGGAAATTTCCTTGTTTACAATCTTGGAATGTTGCCCCAAATTAGTCCTCCTTACTGTGATGGACAAGATTCATCTAATCTAGCTATCTATGATTAAAATCTTCTTTTATCAAAATCCCACAATTTCACTCTGGTGCGATATAAACAACTGAATTTATGACTTCGATAGTACCTATTTGAGTTTCCTAATAAACATCTAACCTATGTTGATTCCTTGGTGGGTTATATTCAACAGTTATTGTAATGCTCCCTGATCCGGTGTTTATGCAAGCAACAAGAAATGCCTTGAACTCATTTTCTATAGCAAAGTTTATATCTTCATCCTGAAATTTTTCATTTATGAGCAATGTTTTCCCTCCACCAGCCCTCTCAGATCTTTCAACCCTTAATATTCTGTAGCCCTTAGGAAAAATTGTGACACTGTTTATGTCCTCACTTAACTTAGTCTCTGTCATGACTATCATATCAGCCTTACTGTTGTGAATCCTATCCAATAATTCTACTGCCTTATCAGCTACCCCATCACCACTTGTGTGCAGCAGACTTAATGAGGCTGCATCCTCTGATATTCTAGTATTATCTTCGTTATTTCCCCTTTGACTAGAAGAATTCTGAAACAAATTTTTTCTTATTTTCTTCATTTCTTTCCTCATTTAAACTTGCAACAAATTTGTTTATCCTTTCCATCTCTTCCTGTGTTCTATATGGTCTGATGAACACTGTCCTAAATTCATGAAGGCCTTTTAAGTTTTTAACCCTAATTATTACTTCTCTACATGAGTCCCCTCTCTAAAATGTTACTTTCAGTATTATTGCCTTTCCCTCCCTAGAATATTTACCAATTCGGTGAATGCTTACAATATTCTCTGGACCACATACTATTTTAGGCATCCTTAGCCGGTCTAAAGCCCTAGCTATATTATATTCAAGTCTTCCCAGCCATGTTCACTCCTGAGATTCACTAATGCCTGAGATAACCACTGACTTCTCTTTATCAAGTGCCAGTTTGATCAGTGGATTAGCCCATTCAATTACATCTTTCATTTTTTCAATTACTGTTTCTTTGTAGTCATCTGTATTTGCATTTTCCAGTGCCAGCTCTCTCAATGTCTCTTTTACTGCCAAGATTTGCTTTACTGCATCTGCAAAGGAACTTGTAATGGAATCATGTTCCTTATTCAGCTCCTGAAACCAATTTCTAAACTGTTCGATGTTTTCCTTTATCTGGACATACCAAGCTTCAACCACGTCTCTCTCATAAGAGAGCAGTGAACTAATATTTACTTCATTCAGTGTATGTGTGTGTGTGTGGTTACCTAATTGATACCTAATTGTGTTTACGGGAAAGAGCCCAAAGCTCGTATCTTCCCGTCTCCTGATCGGTTCCATTTTAGACTTAGTGATACTTGTGTGTGTGTGTGTGTGGTGTGTGTGTGTGTGTGTGTGTGTGTGTGTGTGTGTGTGTGTGTGTGTGTGTGATTACCTAATTGTGATTACCCAATTGTGTTTACGGGAAAGAGCCCAAAGCTCGTATCTTCCCGTCTCCTAATCGGTTCTATTTTGTACTTATTGATACTTATCATACCTGTCCTTAAAACTATGGATTGAGAGAGCAATAACTACCTCCTCGCTCAGCAAATTCCAATTATCAACTACTCTGACACTAAATAAAGTATTTCCTTACATCCTTACAACCTGTCCTCTGGTTCAAGAGCCAGCCATATCAAAATATCGATCCCTATCCACTCTATTATAACCATGAAGGAATTTAAAGACTGTCACCATATCCCCCCTCACTCTTCTAGCTTCGAGTGATGGTAAGTCTAATTCCCTCAGTCTCTCATCATAATTGAGACTGCATATTTCCGGCACCAGTTTCGTGGTATGTCTTTGAACTTTTTCAAGCTTTGCTACGTGCTTTTTCAAGTGCGGATTCCAAAAGGGGGCTGATATTCAATCTTTGGCCTTACATAGGTTACATAAATATTTCTGAACATTTCCTTGTCCATATGCCTGAAGGCTACCCTTACATTTGATAAGAAAGCAAATGCTGCCCTTACAATACCATCTAAATGTATTGATGGAGACAAATCTTCCAGTATGTTTACTCTTAGATAGCTCTCATTTTCTGTCTCTTGAAGTTGTCCTCCAGCCAACGAGTAGTCAAGTTTGGGTCTTCTCGAACTTGTACCCATTCTCATTACCTTACATTTTGAAGTATTGAATTTCATTAGCCATTTTTCTGATCGCTCATGGAAAGACTATTTAGATCTTCCTGAAGTTTTCTACCATTGTTCTCGTTTTTTACTTTCTTCACAATCTTTGCATCATCTGCAATCATATTCAGGAATGAATTTACTGACTCTGGTAGGTCATTTATATATACAAGGAACAAAAGTGGCCCTAAAACTGAACCCTGTGGAACTCCACTACTAACTCTTCTCCATTCAGACACTGAGTGTCTTACCCTAACCCTCTGTTCCCTTCCTTCTAAGTAAGTTTTTATCCATTCCAAAACATTTCCACCTATTCTAGCCATTGCTTGCAGCTTCCTAATAAGTCTCCCGTGTGGGACAGTGTCAAATGCTTTCTGGAAGTCTAGGAATATACAATCTGCTCAGCCCTCTTTTTCATGTAGGATTCGGCTTACCTCATCATAAAATTCTACTACTCTTGTTACTGTTGAACTACCTTCTCTGAAGCCATGTTGTCTCACTGACAAAAAGTTGAAGGATTGCAAGTGAAGAGAGATATGTTTCCTTAGTAGTTTCTCCATAACTTTGCAAACTATGCTGGTCAAGGAAACTGGTCTATAGTTTCGAGCCATATCCCTCCTTCCCTTTTTGAGAATAGGTATCACGTTTGCTTGTTTCCAGCATCTTGGAATCTCCCCTGACTCCAGTGACTTTTAAAATATGATATTTAGTGCCACTGATACTGGGTTTGTGCAGTTTTTAAGTACATGAGGGGATATATCATCAGGACCTGTAGCTTTATGGACATCTAAATCCATCAGCGCTTTGCATACCTCTGTGGCTGAAAAGTTGATGTTCTCTAATACCGACCCTTGAGCTTCTATCTCTGCAATCTGAGGGGGTGGGGTATTTTCTACTGTAAATACTGACTGAAACTCCTTGTTCAATTCTTTGCAGATCTCTTCATCTGTCTCAGTGATGCTTCCATCCGCTCTCTTAAGCCTTAAAACCTGTTCTTTTACCTTCAGTTTTCCTCAGCTAAAGCTGTGGAAAAGCTTGGGATCTTCTTTAGCCTTCCTGGTGATGTCCCTTTCATAGTCTTTCTCTGCCTCTCTTCTTTTACTTAGGTAATCATTTCTTGCTCTTTTGTAGGTTTGCCAGGCATTTATGTTTTTTCTCCTCCTATACCTCTTCCAGCATTTGTCTCTCCACTCCTTAGCTCTTTTACACTCATTATCGAACCATTTCTCTCTGGCATGAATTACACCTACTTTGGTGACAGGTATGCAGCAATCTACTATCTTTCCATATTTCTCACAAAAGATGGCGCACATTTCTTGCACAGATTTGTTTTAAAATAAGGTTCTCGAGTCAATAACTGCAAAAAACTCATTCATTTTGATGTAATCTACTTTTGGATAGTTCCTCCTTATGTCCTCAGTGCCTCTACTTTCAGGCAGAATATCGTCAATGATATACTCCATCAAGAACACACACTGGTCAGTCTTTCCAATTGGTGGAACATACTCAATTTTTTCAATATCCAACACGTTATCTGTGAATACTAGATCAAGTAGTGATGACTCATCCCCACCCCTGGCCCTCCTTGCTTCCATTACATGTTGGTGTAGGAAATTCTCTTGTACGCAAGCTGGGAATTTTGCCCCATATGAGTTCTTACCACTGTGTGGGTCAAGATTTATCCCATCTATCTCTTTATGTTAACAACTGAGTTTATGATTTCAATAGAACCTATATGACTTTCCTCATAAAATTCTAGCCTATCTTGGTTCCTTGGTGGGTTATATACAGCTGTTATCATAATGCTCTCTGACCCAGTAATTATGCGAGCAACAAGAAATTCCTTGAATTCACTTTCTATAGCCAAGTTTATTTCTTCAACCTGAACCCTTTCACTTATGAGCAGTGCTATCCCTCCACCAGTCCTCGCAGATCTTTCAAACCTTAATATTCTGAAGCCCTTAGGAAAAACTGTGACACTGTTTATGTCCTCACTCAACTTAGTCTCTGTAGCTGCTACTATATTTGCCTTACTGTTGTAAATCCTATCTTTTAATTCTACTGCCTTACCAGCATTTGTGTATAATAGTCTTAATGAGGCCCCATCCCCTGATCTTCTGTCATTATCTTCTTTATCTCCCCTTTGTCTGGAAGAACTCTGAAATGAAAATTTTTCTTCTATTCTTCATTTCTTTCCTCATTTAACCTTCTTGCCTCTTACCACAAGTTTTTTATCTTTCCCATCTCTTCCTGTGTTCTATATCGTCTAATGAACACTTCTTTGAATTCTTGAAGGTCTTTTAGACTTTTTTCCTCATCAATATATCTCTACATGTTTCCCCTCTCTCAAAGGTTACTTTTGTTGGTCTCTGCTTTCCCTCCCTCGAATATTTTTTTTTTTTTATGATTGTGACACCAGGACAGGTCAAAAATAAAATCAAAATAAATTTACCCTCATCGGGCCTGGGCTCGAAGAAAATATAAAGAGAAACGGAGATGGGGAGTGTTGCGACTTGTCAGATGTGAAGGGATAATAAGACGTGTAACAAATATCCAAGAATATTCGGTGTTGATGTAGGCATAGAAAGAGAACCGTAACTGAAGGAAAACTTAACATCAAACTGTCCCGGAAAGTCTTCTTTAAGTCTACAAGACCCTTCAGCTGTAGTATTGCAACAGGCGGTTGGTGCCAAGGGCCAACCTACTTCATGTTTATGCATACATACATTAAAACAACTATACATACATGCATGTATATACATACATATAGGTATACTGAATGTTCTAAACATATTCGCCGCGGATTTAGGAAACTGACAAATTTCATGAATATGAGACAATTAAATGATAAATCGAAGATCATCGAATTTTCTATGGCTTCTCCCCCCCCCAGGTACATGGCAAAAACGAAACTATTTTTCATCTTATTACACTAAAATTAATCCAGTAGTTGTAGCAGTAGAAAAAGTAGTAAGAGTAGTAGTAGCAGTAGTCAGAAATAGATTCGAATGCAAGAATTTTCTAATTAAGTTTTGGAGTCTATTTAAGTCAGAAAAGAATTTCCATTGCATTTGCCTAGTTGGTGAATGTATACAATATCCTCAGGACCACAAACTACTCCAAGCTTTCTTATCAGGTCTACTACCCTAGCTTTATTTTCTTCAAGTCTCCCCTGCCATGTTGGCTCCTGGGATTTGCTTATGCCTGAGATTACCACTGTCTTCTGTTCATTAAGTGCCTGTTTAATCAGTGGATTTGCCCTTTCCATCACTAGGTCTTTAATTTTTTCAATTACTGTCTCTTTATAGTCAACTGTTTGTATGTTTTCCAGTGCCACCACCTTCACATCCTCTTTTACTGCCACATTCCCCTTTAGTGCATCAGCAAAGGTAGTTTTCATGGCATCATGTTCCATATTCAGCTCCTGGAACTCTTTTCTAAACTGTTCAATGTTTTCCTTAATCTGGACATTCCATGCTGCAATCTCGTCTCTCTCAGAAGAGAGCAGTGAACTAACATTTAATTCATTTAGGTTATCATTCACCTGTTTGTTGTTATCTTCTTGTTTAGAAATTCTAGTTTCTAGTTCACTCTTTTCCCCCTCCAGCTTCTTTATTCGTTTTTCTAGTTCCTTTCTCTCCTGCCCTTGTGCTATATTTGCTTCCTCCAAATATCTAATTATCTCTCTGAGTATTTCTTTCTCTTTCATTTCTCTATCCATACTCCGAATTTTATCATCAAGGCTTATAACCATTGCCTCTAAATCCTTGATTTTTTGTTTTTATCTCCTATTAGCTACCCCTCCTCCTATTGCTACATCCCATGGAGATCCTCTATCATCCCTCCCCGACCCATGGGTGGGTGGGTTTGAGACAGAGATGGCCTCATATTCATGTTTTCTCTTTCACAGAATATAGAAAGAAGAAGAGAAAGAGAAAAAAAGAGAGAGAAAAGCTTCTATTTAAGCTTCACACAGAATTTCTATATCTTCATATAAGTACTATTTAGTTACTCAATTTATCTCTTTTCTGGTAACACCCATCCTAAATCATAATTTGACTTTGGCAATTTGAGGGGAAAAAATGCAAAAACAATAGTCTACTTGAAGGAAAATTCGAATTTGTATCTGAGGAGACACCCACCTGTTTCTGCTATATTTTCTTCTTAACTGCTAACTCACTTGCTAACCAAGGTATGTTATCACAGGATCAGACTTTACATTTAACTAAATATATACAAAATGAAAATAATAAAAGAGAAAGCTAAAAGAAAAAATGGAGAAAAATGAGACAACTGTGCTCCTTGGCAACTTAACTCAGTACTGCTAACAGGTGTACTTTTTATATTTATTTAATTATTCAATTATTTCGTGTATCAAATTAACTATCAGGTTAATATAAATGGGAAGGATACTGATTTTAACAATATATGGAACCACAGGATCAGGTAAACGGCTGTAAGAGCTCTCCTCAATTTACACAAAAAATTAGGTAATGTTATGTGATGGCTTCACCTCTGGCAACTCTTCTAAACTTCCTTCAAGGCAGGACAGGACAGCTTCTTCTCTTTCCCCTCTCGAAATTGTTCCCAAGCATTGCAATAGTTCCAGTGAGGTTGAGAAGTAATTTGCAAATGAAAAATAGTTTGTCAAATGGAGAATTTATGGTGACAATGATAATTTGTCATGACTGATAAAAATCTCCCGTAGCAATAGGAATTTCATATTTTTTACATTAAAGTCTTCATCAAATCATAGCACTATGGACTTATTACGTCTTTGTCATTTCAAGTGTATTCATGTATATATTCATAGTTAAAAGAAAAGACACGGTAGCTGTCAGTGGAGGAGCAAAAATAGACCGGGACACGGGGAGTTATAACTTAAGTCTCTCTCTCGATTCTTGTTTCATGTGTGCCACTATAAGTCCTTATTTTGGGATGGGTCCAGACGGATTGAAGGTGGGAAATTATGGCTCCATACCTTTCCTATTTCCATGCCGTGAGCTTGAATGTGAGAACGTCACATCCCAAATCAAACATTATACCACTAAACTACAGTAGTCTGCAATTCTTATTCTCGTGAATACATCTATAGGTAATTACGAAAGGCCATACACAAGTCTCGATATATGCTTAACATGATAGCAGGATGAACTCGACCCTGTGATGAGATTTTTTCACCATCTTTTTTTTTCTCTCTTTTTTTTTACGGGGGGTATTCTAATGGTTTACTCACTGATGTGTAGCCAATTCAATTGATTACATTCTCAGCACTAAAAATTGATGGCATATGTTTTCATGAACTTTCATAGCTATTTTTATCATAACATTGCTGCTACTTAGTTTAATTCAAGCTAAAATACGAAGTGTATCAAAACTCTGATTTCAGCATGTCCTTCTGCAGCTTAAAATAGTCTTACCATAAAAGAAATGTTTTAGGATAGTCAACATATATATATATATATATATATATATATATATATATATATATATATATATATATATATATATATATATATATATATATATATATATATTATATATATATATATATATATATATATATATATATATATATATATATATATATATATATATATATATATATATAAATATATATTATATATATATATATATATATATATATATATATATATATATATATATATATATATATATATATATATATATATATATATATATATATATATATATATATATATATATATATATATATATACATATATATATATATATATATATATATATATATATATATATATATATATATATATATATATATATATATTATCTAATATACTTTAATGACACTTCAGCATTATCTCGGGAAAAGCTCTTATGAGTCAATTCTCTAACCTTTTGCATATCGAGTCATTTAAAACGTTTTATCAATGCGTGAAATCAGTGTCAAAATAAGGTAGTCTGTCATATATAAAATTGCATTGGTTTTCTTTTATATATTTTCAATATTTTTCGTTTTCTTTGATTCCTTTCTCCCTCCATCGGAAGCTGATAAAATGGGGAAAACAATGAAGGCATTGAATGCACTCTCTTATCACTATTCAGGGTATCTTCACTGTAGAGGGGGGGGGGCAAAGAAGAGAAAGATTTTAGGGAAAAAGCATGAAAATTTAATAAAGAGATGGGTAGAAATAGAGTGGCAGACTCTAGTGCTAAGGTATCTCCCTATCTAAATTCATTTCAAGCCCAATAATGCGAGCACACTGACTTTGTGCAAACTGCATATTAATATTGCACCGTGAGTGTGTGGTGCAGCAACAAGCGCGCAACGGGGGATACGATGAATTAACCTGTTTATAAGACTAATAATGCATAAATAACGCGTTACGTTGAATAACATGAAAATTTCATGCAAAGAGACAAAAGTCTCTCTCTCTCTCTCTCTCTCTCTCTCTCTCTCTCTCTCTCTCTCTCTCTCTCTCTCTCTCTCTCTCTCTCTCTCTCTCTCTCTCTCGGAATACTCTTGCAATGTTCCTCATCTCATTTTAATATCTCGCCTATTTAATATTTAGGTTATCATTATGCAATTCGAAAGGATTCAAGTCATCAAAATAACTCATCCACAGTGTTTCGATAGATATAACACTTTGATCACACACAAAACTTGAAATCCGCAAGTGCTGTCGTCTCACACATCATCTTTTCTCCAGACAAACTTGAAGATAATATTTTTCCATGCCGTCTTATGCGTAAAAATTAGTCCCAGTTTGAAAGGGGACACACACGTGTTGGAGTTAGTGGGAGATTAAGGGTGGATGCTCTCCCTATATCGGCCCGAGGAGAGATTGCTGAATTCAGGCCAATTATTTCGCTACAGAATTTCACAGAACTAGTGAATATTAAGCTATGTGTACTAGGAAACCCCAGAAGTTACTTCACCCGAATCTCTCACTGCATTTCTATAATTAAGTAATTACTGACACGAAATCCGGGAATGTATCCCGGTACATAAAATGCTGCAGTTTTTCGCCTTTTGGGCGTGTATGTATATATATATATATATATATATATATATATATATATATATATATATATATATATATATATATATATATATATATATATATATATATGTTCGGTTCCGGTTTTACGTCACGGACTCCCTTATCAACCAAGGGCTAGGACGGTTGCCCTCTTGCGAAGGACTTGCTTTGGCAGATGTAATCCTTACGCTGAGTGCATGCCTTTGCTAACCTCAGACCGTGACGGGGCGCGAACCCTCGACCTGACGCCTCAGAGTCGGAGACGCTACCGACTGAGCCACGGCGACTACTATATATATATATATATATATATATATATATATATATATATATATATATATATATATATATATATATATATATATATATATATATATATATATATATATATATATATATATATATATATATATATATATATATATATATATATATATATATATATGTATATATAAATATATATATATATATATATATATATATATATATATATATATATATATATATATATATATATATATATATATATATATATATATATATATATATATATATATATATATATATATATATATATATATATATATATATATATATATATATATATATATATATATATATGTATCTCTATATATATATATATATATATATATATATATATATATATATATATATATATATATATATATATATATATATATATATATATATATGTTTGCATATATATAACCAAATAAGCACATTACATATGTGAAAACATGAATCATTATTTACCCCGACAGGGACTCGAACCTAGGACTTAGATTAATAAGTTAAGGCGCTACCAACTACACACCACAGAAGGTTAAAAGGAATCCAACCTTATATCTTATATCTGCTGTGATTACCTAATTGTGATTACCTAATTGTGTTACGAGAAAGAGCCCAAAGCTCGTATCTTCCCGTCTCCTGATCGGTTCCATTTTAGACTTAGTGATACTTATCATACCTGTCCTTAAAACTATGGATTGAGATAGCATTAACTACCTCGTCGCTTAGCCAATTCCAATTATCAAATACTCTTACACTGAAAAGGTATTTTCTTACATCCTGCAAAGAAGCTTTCTTACGAAGCTTCAAACTATGACCTCTAGTTCTAGAGCCAGCCATATCAAAATATCGATCCCTATCCACTCTATCATAACCATGAAGGAATTTAAAGACTGTCACCATATCCCCCCTCACTCTTCTAGCTTCGAGTGATGGTAAGTCTAATTCCCTCAGCCTTTCATCATAACTGAGATTGTGTATTTCTGGCACCAGTTTCGTGGCATGTCTTTGAACTTTTTCAAGCTTAGCTATGTGCTTTTTCAAATGCGGATTCCAAAAGGGGGCTGCATATTCGAGTTTTGGCCTCACATAGGTTACATAAATATTTCTGAACATTTCCTTGTCCATGTGCCTGAAGGCTACCCTTACATTTGATAAGAATGCATATGCTGCCCTTACTATGTATTTCTGGAGACAAATCTGCCAGTATGTTTACTCCTAGATCTCTCTCATTTTCTGTCTCTTGAAGTTGTACTCCAGCCACCGAGTAGTCAAGCTTGGGCCTTCTTGCACTTGTACCCATTCTCATTACCTTACATTTTGAAGTATTGAATTTCATTAGCCACTTTTCTGACCACTCATGCAGATTATTTAGATCCTCCTGAAGTTCTCTACCATTATTCTCGTTTTTTACTTCCTCAACCTCATTTGTGGCTTCATTTTCGCATATAATTCAGTTCCTAATCTCATTCAGGTTATACAATAACCACATAAGCACATTATATATGTGAAAACATGAATCATTATTTACCCCGACCAGGACTCGAACCTAGGGCTTATAATTACTAAGTCAAGGCGCTACCAACTACACACCAGATAAGGTTAAAAGGAATCCAACCTTATAGCTTATATCTGCTATACTTAGGAATGATGGCATTCTATCTGAATGCCACTATGTTCATATTACAGATTCCCCAACCTCACTCGTGGCTTCATTTTCGCATTTAATTCAATTCCCAATCTCATTCGGGTCATACAATAACCAAATAAGCACATTACATATGTGAAAACATGAATAATTATTTACCTCGACCGGGACTCGAACCTAGGACTTATAATTACTAAGTCAAGGCGGTACCAACTACACACCACAGAAGGTTAAAAGGAATCCAACCTTATAGTTTATATCTGCTATACTTAGGAATGAGATTGGGAACTGAATTAAATGTGAAAATGAAGCCACGAGTGAGGTTGGGGAATCTGTAATATGAACATAGTGGCATTCAGATAGAATGCGTTCATTCCTAAGTATAGCAGATATAAGCTATAAGGTTGGATTCCTTTTAACCTTCTGTGGTGTGTAGTTGGTAGCGCCTTGACTTAGTAATTATAAGTCCTAGGTTCGAGTCCCGGTCGGGGTAAATAATGATTCATGTTTTCACATATGTAATGTGCTTAATTGGTTATTGTATAACCCGAATAAAATTGGGAACTGAATTAAATGCGAAAATGAAGCCACGAGTGAGGTTGGGGAATCTGTAATATGAACATAGTTGCATTCAGATAGAATGCGTTCATTCCTAAGTATAGCAGATATAAGCTATAAGGTTGGATTCCTTTTAACCTTCTGGGGTGTGTAGTTGGTAGTGCCTTGACTTAGTAATTATAAGTCCTAGGTTCGAGTCCCGGTCGGGGTAAATAATGATTCATGTTTTCACATATGTAATGTGCTTATGTGGTTATTGCATGACCCGAATGAGATTGGGAACTGAATTAAATGCGAAAATGAAGCCACGAGTGAGGTTGGGGAATCTGTAATATGAACATAGTTTCATTCAGATAGAATGCGTTCATTCCTAAGTATAGCAGATATAAGCTATAAAGTTGGATTCCTTTTAACCTTCTGTGGTGTATAGTTGGTTGCGCCTTGACTTAGTAATTATAAGTCCTAGGTTCGAGTCCCGGTCGGGGTAAATAATGATTCATATATATATATATATATATATATATATATATATATATATATATATATATATATATATATATATATATATATATATATATATATATATATATATATATATATATATATATATATATATATATATATATATATATATATATATATATATATTCTATTCTATCTACCTTGGCTGTTTCCCCCTTTAATTGGGGAGTAGCCGACATCAAAGAAAGAAAACAATAAGGGGATTACTTTGCTTTACGGGCAATGACGAGGGAGCTAGCGACCGTTCAGATGGCACTGCTGGAGTGCCATAGCCCATCCTCCCGGTTCTTCCACAACCTGTGTCTCTTCACAACTGCCAACTCCTACCTACTGCCCCTACCACAGGGCTACCTCTGTAAGATGCAGCCCCGTGGTAACAGCAGATGACCATCAGAGCTGCGTCACAATCGCTCGCCACTCATTCCTATTCCTAGCATGCTCGCTTGCTTCCCTCACATCCATCCTCCTATCATTCAGGGCTCTCCTTACTCCATCCATCTATCCGAACCTAGGCCTCCCTCTAGCATTTCTCCCATCAACTCTCGCATTCATCACCTTTTTCAGCAGTCTTTCATCATCCATCCTTTCCACATGGTCAAACCATCTCAAAACATTCATATCTACTCTGGCTGCAATTTCTCTCCTCACACCCGCTCTTGCTCTCACCACTTCATTCCTAACCCTATCCAACCGAGATACACCAATCATACTCCTCAGGAATTTCATCTCAAACACATTTAGTTTCCGTCTCTCACTTACTTTCATACTCCATAACTCTGATCCATACATCAGAGCTGGCACAACCACTTTCTCATACAAAACTTTCTTAACATTCATTTCCAACCCTCTATTCTTCATCACTCCTTTCAATGCACCCAACACTTTACATCCTTCATTCACTCTGTGACACACATCTGCTTCCACTCCACCATTTGCAGCTATAATCGAGCCTAAATACTTAAACTGATCAACTTCCTCAAGTGTCTCTCCATTCAACATAACATTCAATCCAGCACCATCCTCATTTCTTGTACACCTCATAACCTTACTCTTTCCCTTTATTCACTCGCAACTTCCTTCTCTTACACACCATTCCAAATTCTGACACTAACTGACACAGCTTTTCCTCTGAATCTGTCATCTGCAAACAGCAACTGATTCAGCTCCCACTCGTTATCATCCCCATTTACCATTCTCAAACCTCGACCACGCACTCGCTCATTCACCTCTGTTATAACTCCATCAATATACAAATTGAACAGCCATGGTGACATCACACATCCCTGTCTTAGTCCCATTATTATTACTATTATTACTACTACTATTATTATTATTATTATTATTATTATTATTATTATTATTATTATTATTATTATTATTATTATTATTATTATTATTATTATTATTATTTTTATTATTATTATCATTTTCCTTATCATTATCATTATTATTACTATTATTATTGTTATTATTATGATTATTATTATTATTATTGTTATTATTATTATTATTATTATTATTATTATTATTATTATTATTATTATTATTATTATTATTATTATTATCATTATTATTACTCTTATTATTGTTATTATTATGATTATTATTATTATTATTATTGTTATTATTATTGTTATTATTATTATTATTATTATTATTATTATTATTATTATTATTATTATTATTATTATTATTATTATTATTATTATTATTACTATTATTATTATTACTATTATTATTCTTATTCTTATTATCATTCATCTCGTCTTCTTCTTCTTCTTCTTCTTCTTCTTCTTCTCTTGCCCTGCAGCGCCGTCCAGGTGGGGGGCGAGCCTTGCAGCGCCCTGCAGGAAGGGGGTGAGCCTTGCAGCGCCCTGCAGGAAGGGGGCGAGCCATGCAGCGCCCTGCAGGAGGGGTGCGAGTCCTGCAGCACCCTGCAAGAGAAGTGGAACAACTGCGGCACCCTGCAGGAGGGGGGCGAGCTTTGCGGCTCCTGCAGGAGGAGGGCGAGCCCTACGGAGCCCTGCAGTAGGGGGGTGAGCCTTGCGGTGCCCTGCAGGAGGGTGGTAAGTACTACAGCATCCTGCAATAGGGGAGCCAGCCCTATTGCGCCCTGCAGGAGGGGGCGAGTCTTGAGGCATTCTGGCACTGATTTCTTAACACCTCCAGGTGTCCTGGATTCATTAAAGAAATACTTATTCAGATTGCCAGCTGAAATGTTCATCTTAACATTTTATGCATAAACAGTGATATACACAACCTCGAATAAATTTTTTTCATTAAATATTACACTATGATTTTTTTTCTATCTCTCAGAACTTTCTTAATTTTTTCTACTATTTGTCTTTTCATCGGGTCTTTCTTTAATACATACATACATATACACAAGCCTCATTCCCCCTCGTAAGGGGGGGTGGCCGAGACAAGAAACGCGCATTCTCTGCGATCCCCACACACCTCAACCACTCCATTCATTAATACATGATAAATTCTCTGAGACATAAGCCAGAAAGAGAGAAAAAAATGCGTGTGTTTTAGCTATGCATGAGGCATTTCCAGTTTATTTGCAGTGTAATACGTATGACGCTCTTCAGCTAAACCACTTCATTGTCTTCCCTTCATAGGTACTTTGCTTAGATAATGAAAAATAGCAATCTTAAATAAACTGCAGGTCTTGAGATTGTAACTGTATATATAAGAAACCAAGTCAAGCTAAGAAAAAATAATGCTGACCTGGATAATAGTTTTTACACTGCAGGATCAGGAGGTGAATACCTGAAGTCAGTTGTGGCATTACACTTATCAAACACATCAGTGACATTGAAATAGGACAAACAGAAGGATGAAAAAATCTTAGCTAAGAGGCTGTACGTGAATTATAAATGAAAAATCCTCCTCTAATATTTAATATATATGTACATACCCTCACACACACACACATACACACACACAAACACACACTCATTAAGATTGTTATACACAAATGCTGATGGATTAGCTGGTAAGGCAGTAGAATTAAAAGATAGGATTCACAACAGTAAGGCAAATATAGTAGCAATTACAGAGACTAAGTTGAGTGAGGACATAAACAGTGTCACAGTTTTTCCTAAGGGCTTCAGAATACTAAGGGTTGAAAGATCTGAGAGGACTGGTGGAGGGATAGCACTGCTCATAAGTGAAAGGATTCAAGTTGAAGAAATAAACTTGGCTATAGAAAGTGAGTTCAAGGAATTTCTTGTTGCTCGCATAAATACTGGGTCAGAGAGCATTATAATAACTGTTGTATGCAACCCACCAAGGAACCCAAATAGGCTTGAAGTTTATGAGGAAAGTCATATAGGTACTATTGAAGTCATAAACTCAGTAGTTAACATGGCTCGGGGAAAAAAATGTAGGATTTTGATTATGGGAGACTTTAATCATAAAGAGATAGATTGGATAAATCTTGACCCACACAGTGGTGAGGACTCATTCGGGGCAAGATTCAAAGATTGCATACAAGGGAATTTCCTACACCAACATGTAATGTAACCAACAAGGGCCAGGGGTGGGGATGAGCCATCACTACTTGATCTAGTGTTCACAGATAATGTGTTGGATATTGAAAAAATTGAGTATGAACCACCAATTGGAAAGAGTGACCACTGTGTGTTGTTGATGGAGTATATCATTGAAGATATTCTTCCTGAGAGTAGAGGCACTGAGGACATGAGGAGGAACTATCCAAAAGGAGATTACATCAAAATGAATGAGCTTTTTGCAGTTATTGACTGGAGAACCTTATTTTACAACAAATCTGTACAAGAAATGTATGACATCTTTTGTGAGAAATATGGGAAGATAGTAGATTGCTGCATACCTGTCACCAAAGTAGGTGTAATTCATGCCAGAGAGAAATGGTTCGATAATGGGTGTAAAAGAGCTAAGGAGTGGAGAGACAAATGCTGGAAAAGGTATAGGAGGAGAAAAAACATAAATGCCTGGCAAACCTACAAAAGAGCAAGACATGACTACCTAAGTAAAAGGAGAGAGGCAGAGAGAGACTATGAGAGGGACATCACCAGGAAGGCTAAAGAAAATCCCAAGCTTTTCCACAGCTTTATCAGAGGAAAACTGAAGGTAAAAGAACAGGTTTTAAGGCTAAAGAGAGCCGATGGAATCATCACTGAGATGGATGAAGAGTTCTGCAAAGAATTGAACAAGGAGTTTCAGTCAATATTTACAGTAGAAAATACCCCACCCCCTCAGATTGCAGAGAAAGAAGCTCAAGGGCCGGTATTAGAGAACATCAACCTTACAGCCACAGAGGTATGCAAAGCGCTGATGGATTTAGATGTTCATAAAGCTACAGGTCCTGATGACATATCCCCTCATGTGCTTAAAAAATGCACAAACTCAATATCAGTGGCACTAAATATCATATTTAAAAAGTCACTGGAGTCAGAGGAGATTCCAAGATGCTGGAAACAAGCAAACGTGATACCAATCTTCAAAAAGGGAAGGAGGGATACGGCTCTGAACTATAGAACAGTTTCCTTGACCAGCATAGTTTGCAAAGTTATGGAGAAACTACTAAGGAAACATATCTATCTTCACTTAGAATCCTTCAACTTTATGTCAGTGAAGCAACATGGCTTCAGAGAAGGCAGATCAACAGTAACAAACTTATTGGAATTTTATGATGAGGTAAGCCAAATCTTACAGGAAAGAGAGGGCTTGGCAGATTGCATATTCCTAGACTTCCAGAAAGCGTTTGACACTGTTCCACATGGGAGACTTATTAGGTAGCTGCAAGCAATGGCTAGAATAGGTGGAAATGCTTTGGAATGGATAAAAACTTACTTAGAAGGAAGGGAACAGACGGTTAGAGTAAGACACTCAGTGTCTGAATGGAGAAGAGTTAGTAGTGGAGTTCCACAGGGTTCAGTTTTAGGGCCACTTTTGTTCCTTGTATATGTAAATGACCTACCAGAGGCTGTAAATTCATTCATGAATATGTTTGCAGATGATGCAAAGATTGTGAAGAAACAAAAAAACGAGAACAATGGTAGAGAACTTCAGGAGGATCTAAATAATCTGCATGAGTGGTCAGAGAAGTGACTAATGAAATTCAATGCTTCAAAATGTATGGTAATGAGAATGGGTACAAGTGCAAGAAGGCCCAAGCTTGACTACTCGGTGGCTGGAGTACAACTTCAAGAGACAGAAAATGAGAGAGATCTAGGAGTAAACATACTGGCAGATTTGTTTCCAGAAATGCATATAAATGGCATAGTAAGGGAAGCATATGCATTCTTATCAAATGTAAGGGTAGCCTTCAGGCACATGGACAAGGAAATGTTCAGAAATATTTATGTAACCTATGTGAGGCCAAATCTTGAATATGCAGCCCCCTTTTGGAATCCACACTTGAAAAAGCACATAGCTAAGCTTGAAAAAGTTCAAAGACATGCCACGAAACTGGTGCCAGAAATACGCAATCTCAGTTATGATGAGAGGCTGAGGGAATTAGACTTACCATCACTCGAAGCTAGAAGATTGAGGGGGGATATGGTGACAGTCTTTAAACTCCTTCATGGTTATGATAGAGTGGATAGGGATCGATATTTTGATATGGCTGGCTCTAGAACTAGAGGTCAAAGTTTGAAGCTTCGTAAGAAAACTTCTTTGCAGGATGTAAGGAAATACTTTTTCAGTGTAAGAGTAGTTGATAATTGGAATTGGCTAAGCGAGGAGGTAGTTAATGCTATCTCAATCCATAGTTTTAAGGACAGGTATGATAAGTATCACTAAGTATAAAATGGAACCGATGAAGAGACGGGAAGATACGAGCTTTGGGCTCTTTCCCGCAAACACAATTAGGTAATCACAATTTGGTAATCACACACACACTCACACACACACACACACACACACACACACACACACACACACACACACATATATATATATATATATATATATATATATATATATATATATATATATATATATATATATATATATATATGTGTGTGTGTGTGTGTGTGTGTGTGTGTGTATATATATATATATATATATATATATATATATATATATATATATATATATATATATATATATGTGTGTGTGTGTGTGTGTGTGTGTGTGTGTGTGTGTGTGTGTGTGTGTGTGTGTGTGTGTGTGTGTGTGTGTGTGTGTGTGTGTGTGTATATATATATATATATATATATATATATATATATATATATATATATATATATATATATATATATATATATATATACGTGCTGTCAATTAATACCTGCAGACTTTTAGCTGATGGGGCTAGTAGTGCAATATCATCAGCATAAGCTATTACATTAGACGGTATCATACCCAATTTACAACCGATTTTCAATTTTACAATCTTTTTTTTTTTTTTTTTTTTTTGCAATCAAGGAATGAATGTAAAGTGAAAACAATAAACCCAATATCCCATTTGATTACAGTAAACATATTTAATCATTTTTACATACGCAAAAGGAATATGCTGTTCTGATCATTTTATACCAAAATACAATGGTTGATGCTGTCAAAGGCTTTCGTGGTAGTTGGGAAGGAAGAAGGAGTCCACATGCACCTAGCGGATTTTTTGTTGGCACCTGTTTTATTCAATTCTTTGAGGTGTCTATTTTAAGATTTTGACAGGTAACAGGTTCAAATAATGTCCTACGTGGTTCATTTTAACCCTTTATTACAAATAATTGGTACGTGGACGCGAACCCAAAAACATTAGAAAGTTGCATAAATTTTGAGCTAAACAACTTGCAGGGACAAATGAACACAGTTTCCCATAATATTTTGACCCAAAAAATCCATTGACATAAATATTTTTAAGTTTTAAGCACATCTTGACTCGACAGCATTGACAACCTTCAGGCCCAGAAGATAGCAGCACATCAGAGAGCCTATGAGAGTGTGAAGAATTATGTTCTTAGGAATGTGATTGAATGTAATGAGGGCGTCCAACTGACATTCCTCCGTAACTTGTATACTGAAAAGCTTGAAAAATGTAGTTTTCATAATCCAGACTACCGCAATGAGAAATTGATAAACCACTTGCAAGAAGACAAAGATATTTCACAAGCAATTGCTTTCTCCAAGGTACTGCTCCGTGGTTGTGTGGAGCAGTTCTAATATTACATTAGCTGAAGCAATATCATGTGCCTAATAGCTTGGTACAACAAACCAGCTCCAAAGTGCAGCCCTCACACTCCGTTCCCTCATTATAAAAGCATTCAAAGAATCAAAGGAAATGTCTTGGCACCCAACTGCACATGAGCTAAATGCTCTGAAGGTGGAAGAGCTACTCCCCGATGAACTTGTAAAATTTATGAGCATGGTGCTGACAGGAATACCCTAGGTTGATGGAGAGAAGTGTGAAAAGACTCAGAGGCTGGTCTACTCAATCACACAGGATGTATGTTGAGCTGCAACCAAAGGCAAGTGGAAACTCCCAAAGCCCATTCTCCTCTATGCCACTATTCGGCACCTGTATCGAAACAAACAGGTGGGTAATCAGCTAACGTTATTTTTTTATTCTTGATTAGCTTTGCACAGGTGTGGGTGTTACTCTCACTCCTAAATCTAATACACATCAGAGTGGATAATGTAGATATTTTCTTAGTCTGTTAATATTCTGGAACTATACTTATCTATATGAGGATGCTAAAAAATAATGTACTGAGTAATATGATCATTGCAAAGCTGATTTTGCTTAGATTCTAAAAATATTGTATATTTAAATTTTTTATAATAGAAATCACTCTCTTTGTCCGACTCGGTCACTCAAAAACCTACAACTATAATCTGGAGCTTGAGATAGCTCTAACCAAGGCTCTCAATGAGGCGTCCACCCACCTGACCCCTCAAATCATCACTGGAGAGGGCAATGTTGTGTACCATAATGATTGGGATTTTGTTGTTTTAGATTCTCCACCCACGGATGGGTGGAGCGGGTTATGAAGGACCCGTAGGGAGGTCGCCAGCCACCAAAGGCCCCAATCCCCCACTGGGTATCCAGCCACAGCTGTAACCTCCCCAGTAAGCAGCTTAAATTATCTTGTCTGGACGAGGTGCGATCCGTCAACCTCGCGAATGTGAGGCCAGTACGTTACCACTGTACTAGCCAGGAAGCTATGATTGGGATAACCTTAACAAAATCACAACCAATGTTCATGGCTCAAATATTGTTAATAGTGCTGGAGGAATAATGATTCAAGAGATGAGAGAGAGGCATCCAAGTGCCAATGTGAGGACCCTTCCTTTCTATGAAATGTCATCCAAAATGAGAAGCCTCAAGATTATCCCTCCATGAACATTGCCAGAACTAACATTCTGAAGAATTGGTCCCAAATTTCCCCAGAATGCTTGTTTACCACACCTGCTGAGAACCAAAGGATAAATTGGATATCTGAGATTGATGTGTGTGTCCTAAAAGAAAATACATTGACATATATGAAATCTATTGAAATGAACCAGAATACTGTAGGATCTGACCACGCCCCACTGATGGTTCAACTTGATTTTAATGACATTCAGGAAACAGTACTG
>JAXCGZ010019334.1:30000-65770 GCA_037179515.1 Halocaridina rubra | reverse complement strand
TATATTTTTTTTGCCCCGTCCTTGTGTCACAATCATATATATATATATATATATATATATATTATATATATATATATATATATATAATATATATAGTATATATATATATCTTATATATATATATATATATATAGTATATATAATATATATATATATATATATATTATATAGATATATATATATTATAGATATATATATATATATATATATATATATATATATATATATATATATTATATTTATATATATATATATATATATATATATATATATATATATATATATATATATATATATATATATATATACATACTATATATATATATATATATATATATATATATATATATACATATATATATATATATATATATATATATATATACATATATACATATATATATATATATATATATATATATATATATATATATATATATATATATATATATATGTGTGTGTGTGTGTGTGTGTGTGTGTGTGTATGTATGTATATAAATAGAGAAGGTTGGTCTCAGGAAGGGCATCCGACTGTAAAAACCCATGCCAAAACTAATGAAATGATTGGTAATATAGATGAGAATAGTGCTAGGGCGTACTCCGTAAACGACCCACAGATACATCGCCCTAACTCTGTGACACTGCAAGGGCCACTGCACCATGAGCTGGTGTAGCTAAAGAAGCGAGCCCTAAATGGAATCAGGGTAGGCCATCTCAATATCGGGTCGAAGACAGGACGGGAAGAGAGTTGGCAGATTTAATGAGGATAAAGAAACTGGATAACTTATGTGTGCGGGAAACTCGATGGAAGGGGAATAAAGCCAAAGAGCTGGGTGATGGTTACAAGCTATTGTATAGTGGAGCAAATGCGCAGGGTAGGAATGGAGTTGGTATAGTGCTGTCTGAGGAAATGAAGAATGCAATGACGGAAGTGAATAGGAAGAATGACAGCATTATGAGAGTGAAGATATGTTATGGAGGTGAGACAATGAACATCATCAGTGCTTATGCACCACAAGTGGGGTGCACAGAGGAGAAAAAGAGCTGTTTTTGGAACGAAATATGTGAGGTAATGCAGGAACTGGATGAGAATGAGAGGATTATAGTGGGTGCAGATTTTAATGGGCACGTTGAAAATGGAAATGATGTATATGGAGGACATGGTATCGGGGAGAGAAACCCAGAGGGGAGAGTATAGTAGACTTTGCCATGTCCTTTGATATGGCAATAGTGAACATTTTATTTGAAAAGAAGAGGGAGCACTTGATAACGTACAGGAGTGGTGGTAGGTGCTCTCAAATAGATTACTTCCTTTACAATAGATCAATGCTGGTGGAAGTTAAGAATTGTAAAGTTATCCTGGGCGACCATGTAGCCCCCAACACAGGCTTCTGTGTGTTGACCTGAAGATAAAAAGAGAAAGAAAAACGAAAACGAATGTGGTAAAGAAAATCATGTGGTATAAGTTGCCAGGGAGGGATAATGATGAGAAGAGAGTTTAGGAGAAGAGTGTTGGGAGAGATTGATCTGGAAATTGAAGGTGTGGAGGAATGGTGGAGGCATAATGCATCAGTGATTAGAGGGCATGGAAGGGAGATAATGGGGAAACATCTGGAATAGTATGGGAAGAAAAGGAAAGCAGGTGGTGGGAGGAGGGTATAAGGGAGGTTGTAAAAGGTAAGAAGGAGACAAAGAATAAATTTGAAGAGTCATAGTTGCAGGAAGACAGAGAAATATTAAGGGAGAGAAACAAAGAAGTAAAAAAGGTAGTAGCTCAAGCTAAAACAAGGGCATATTATGAGGTTTATGATGAACTGGAAAGTAAGGAAGGTTTAAGCAAGATGCTCAAACTGTCAAAGGTAAGAAATAAAAGTACGAAGGACATCACACATATTAAGCAAATTCAAGATGGGAATGGTACGGTCCTAAAGAAGGAAGAAGACATCCTGAAACGATGGAAGGAGTATTTTGAGCAACTGTAGATGAAGAAAATGAAAGACTTATAGAGAGGATGGACAAGTAAACATGGGAATGGTAATGGGGTTCTCTAGGGAAGAGGTGATACGTGCCTTAAAGAAAATGGAGAATGGGAAAGCAACAGGACCTGACTTGATTCCTGTTGAATTTTGGAAAGCCTTAGGAGAGGAAGGGGTAGACATCTTGTATGATCTTATGGCAAATATATCTGAACAGGAAAAGATAGCACAAGAGTGGCGGGAAAGTATATTAATGCCTATATATAAAGGTAAAGGTAATGTCCAAGAATGCAGCAATTAGAGAGGCATTAAGCTAATGTTTCACACGCTGGAGATACTGGAGAGAATGATAGATGGCAGGGTAAGAGAAGAAGTGAGAATAGGGAAACAACAGCTGGGATTTATGGAGGGAAGCGGCACAACAGATGGAATATTTTGTATAAGGCAGCTGATGGAGAAATTCAGAGAAAAACAACGATACTTGCACCAGTTTTTCATAGATCTTGAAAAGGCCTATGATAGAGTGAAAAGACAGGAAATATGGAGATGTTTGAGGGAGAAGATGGTACCGGAAAAGTAAGTTAGAATTATTAAGGCGATGTATAGGAATGTGTATATCAGAGTGAGAAGCAGTGTTGGAGAGACAGATGGATCTGAGGTAGGAGTGGGATTACATTAGGGGTCGGCACTTAGTCCATTCATCTTCAATGTGGTGATAGATGTAACGACCAAAGATGGGAGAGAAGCAGTGCCATGGTGCATATTATATGCAGATGCCATTGCATTGTGTGCAGAGACGAGGGAGGATTTGGAGGAGAAGTTGGAGGGATGGAGAGCAGCACTTGAGGAGAGAGGAATGAGGATAAGCAGGTCAGAGGCCGAATATATGTGTGCCAACATTGCTGAGGATGGTGGACATAGCATAAGAATGGATGGGGAAGAAATAAAGAGAGTACAGAAGTTCAAGTACCTGGGGTCCATAGTAGAGGCTAGTGGAAGCATGGATCACGAAGTGAAACATCGAATTCAGGCAGGATGGAATAACTGGAGGTTTGTATCTGGTGTTCTCTGTGACAAGATGGTACTACTGAGATTGAAGGGAAAGATTCATAGGACCGTTGTAAGACCAGCTGTATTATATGGAACAGAAAAAGCAAGTATGAGGAAGACAGAGGAGAAGGGGGTGAATGTAGCGGAGATGAGAATGTTGAGGTGGATGTCTGGAGTAACAAGGAAGGATAGCATTAGGAATGAGTATATAAGAAGATCGACAAAGGTAGTTGAATTATAAAAGAAAATGCAGGAGGGAAAGCTTAGATGGTATGGACACCTGTTACGACGGGACAAACATCATGTTAGAAGACATACAATGGAGATGGAAGTTTAGGGTAGAAGGAGGAAAAGAATACCAAGAAAAGTATGGCGTGATTGAATAGGGGATGCCTTGCACCGGAAGGGTATTGATGAAAATAAAGCACAGAACAGAAATAGATGGCAAAGACTCATTCACAACGGCGACCCCTTACAAAAATGGGTCATAGCTGAGAAGAAGAAGAAAAAAAAAGTATATATATATATATATATATATATATATATATATATATATATATATATATATATATATATATATATATATATATATATATATATATACATATATATATATATATATATATATATATATATATATATATATATATATATATATATATATATATATATATATATATATATATATATATATATATATATATATATATATATATATATATATATATATATATATATATATATATATATATATATATATATATATATATATATATATATATATATACATATATATATATATATATATATATATATATATATATATATATATATATATATATATATATATATATATATATATATATATATATATTTATATATATATATATATATATATATATATATATATATATATATATATATATATATGTGTGTGTGTGTGTGTGTGTGTGTGTGTGTGTGCGTGTGTGTGTGTGTGTGTCTGTTTGACTGTCTGTCTGTGTTTATATATATATATATATATATATATATATATATATATATATATATATATATATGTGTGTGTGTGTGTGTGTGTGTGTGTGTGTGTGTGTGTGTGTGTGTGATTACCTAATTGTGATTACCTAATTGTGTTTACGGGAAAGAGCCCAAAGCTCGTATCTTCCCGTCTCCTCATCGGTTCCATTTTATACTTAGTGATACTTATCATACCTGTCCTTAAAACTATGGATTGAGATAGCATTAACTACCTCCTCGCTTAGCCAATTCCAATTATCAACTATTCTTACACTGAAAAAGTATTTCCTTACATCCTGCGAAGAAGTTTTCTTACGAACCTTCAAACTATGACCTCTAGTTCTAGAGCCAGCCATATCAAAATATCTATCCCTATCCACTCTATCATAACCATGAAGGAATTTAAAGACTGTCACCATATCCCCCCTCACTCTTCTAGCTTCGAGTGATGGCAAGTCTAATTCCCTCAGCCTCTCATCATAACTGAGATTGCGTATTTCTGGCACCAGTTTCGTGGCATGTCTTTGAACTTTTTCAAGCTTAGCTATGTGCTTTTTCAAGTGCGGATTCCAAAAGGGGGCTGCATATTCGAGTTTTGGCCTCACATAGGTTACATAAATATTTCTGAATATTTCCTTGTCCATGTGCCTGAAGGCTACCCTTACATTTGATAAGAATGCATATGCTGCCCTTACTATGCCATTTATATGTATTTCTGGAGACAAATCTGCCAGTATGTTTACTCCTACATCTCTCTCATTTTCTGTCTCTTGAAGTTGTACTCCAGCCACCGAGTAGTCAAGCTTGGGCCTTCTTGCACTTGTACCCATTCTCATTACCTTACATTTTGAAGTATTGAATTTCATTAGCCACTTTTCTGACCACTCATGCAGATTATTTAGATCCTCCTGAAGTTCTCTACCATTGTTCTCGTTTTTTGCTTTCTTCACAATCTTTGCATCATCTGCAAACATATTCATGAATGAATTTACAGACTCTGGTAGGTCATTTACATATACAAGGAACAAAAGTGGCCCTAAAACTGAACCCTGTGGAACTCCACTACTAACTCTTCTCCATTCAGACACTGAGTGTCTTACTCTAACCCTCTGTTCCCTTCCTTCTAAGTAAGTTTTTATCCATTCCAAAACATTTCCACCTATTCTAGCCATTGCTTGCAGTTCTTAATAAGTCTCCTGTGTGGGACATTGTCAAATGCTTTCTGGAAGTCTAGGAATATGCAATCTGCCCAGCCCTCTCTTTCCTGTAAGATTTGGCTTACCTCATCATAAAATTCTAATAAGTTTGTTACTGTTGATCTACCTTCTCTGAAGCCATGTTGCCTCACTGACAAAAAGTTGAAGGATTCCAAGTGAAGAGAGATATGTTTCCTTAGTAGTTTCTCCATAACTTTGCAAACTATGCTGGTCAAGGAAACAGGTCTATAGTTCAGAGCCGTATCCCTCCTTCCCTTTTTGAAGATAGGTATCACATTTGCTTGTTTCCAGCATCTTGGAATCTCCCCCGACTCCAGTGACTCCTTAAATATGATACTTAGTGCCACTGATATTGTGCTTGCGCATTTTTTAAGCACATAAGGGGATATGTCATCGGGACCTGTAGCTTTATGAACATCTAAATCCATCAGCGCTTTGCATACCTCTGTGTCTGTAAGGTTGATGTTCTCTAATACCGGCCCTTGAGCTTCTATCACTGCAATCTGAGGGGGTGGGGTATTTTCTACTGTAAATACTGTGTGTGTGTGTGTGTGTGTGTGTGTGTGTGTGTGTGTGTGTGTGTGTGTGTGTGTGTGTGTGTGTGTGTGTGTGTGTGTGTGTGATTACCTAATTGTGCTTACGGGAAAAAGCCCAAAGCTCGTATCTTCCCGTCTCCTGATCGGTTCCATTTTGTACTTAGTGATACTAATCATACCTGTCCTTAAAACTATGGATTCAGTTAGCATTAACTACCTCCTCGCTTAGCGAATTCCAATTATCAACTACCCTTACACTAAGAAAAGTACTTACTTACATCCTGCAATGAAGTTTTCTACGAAGCTTCAAAGTATAACCTCCCTAGTGCCAGCCATATCAAAATATCGATCCCTATCCACTCTATCATAACCATGAAGGAAATTAAAGACTGTCACCATATCTCATCTCAATATTCTAGCTTTGAGTGATGGTAAGTCTAATTCCCTCAGCCTCCCATCATAACTGAGATTGCGTACTTCTGGCACCAGCTTCGCGGCATGTTTTTTTTTATATTTTTTCAAGATTAGTTAAGTGCTTTTTCAATTGGGGATTCCAAAAGGGGCTGCATATTCAAGTTTTAGCCTCACATACATAACATAAATATTTCTGAACATTTCCATGTCCATGTACCTGAAGGCTACCTTATATTTGCTATAAAAAAAAAAAAAAAAAAAAAAAAAGCATATGCTGCCCTTACTATGACATTTATATGCATTTCTAGAGACAAATAACCAGTATGTTTACTCCTAGATCTCTCATTTTCTGTTTCTTGAAGTTGTACTACTGCCACCGAGTAGTTAAGCTTGGGCCTTCTTGCACTTGTAACTATTCTAATTACCTTACAATTTGAAGTATCGACTTTCATTAGCCACTTTTCTGACCACTCATGAAGTTCTCAACCATTGTTCTCATTTCTTACTTTCTTCACAATCTTTGCATCAGCTGCAAACATATTCATGAATGAATTTACAGACTCTGGTAGGTCATTTACCTATACCAGGAAAAACGTGGCCATAAAACTGAGCCCTGTGGAACTCCACTACTAACTCTTCTCCATTCAGACACTGAGTGTCTTACTCTAACCCTCTGTTTCCTTCCTTCTAAGTAACTTTTTATCCATTCCAAGATAATTCCACCTATTCTAGCCATTGCTTGCAGCTTCTTAATAGGTTTCCCGTGTGGGACAGTGTCAAATGTTTTCTGGAAGTCTAGGAATATGCATTTTGCCCAGCCCTCTCTTTCCTGTAAGATTCGGCTTACCTCATCACAAAATTCTAATAAGTTTGTTCCTGTTGATCAACCTTCTCTGAAGCCATGTTGTCTCACTCACAAAAGGTTGAAGGATTCCAAGTGAAGAGAGATATGTTTCCTTAGTAGTTTCTCCATAACTTTGCAAACTATGCTGGTCAAGGAAACTGGTCTATAGCTTAGAGCCATCTCCCTCCTTCCCTTTTTGAAGACAGGTATCACGTTCGCTTGTTTCCAGCATCTTGGAATTTCCCTTGACTCCAGTGACTTTTTAAATATGATACTTCGTGCCACTGATATTGAGCTTGCACATTTTTTAAGTACGTGAGAGGATATATCATCAGGACCTGTAGCTTTATGGACATCTAACTCCATCAGTGCTTTGCATACCTTTGTGGCTGATAGGATGATATTCTCTAAATCCGGCCCTTGAGCTTCTATCTCTGCAATCTGAGGGGATGGGGTATTTTCTACTGTAAATTTTGACTGAAACTCCTCGTACAATTCTTTGCAGATCTCTTCATCCGTCTCAGTGATGCTTCCATCCGTTCTCTTAAGCCTTAGAACCTGTTTTTTTACCTTCACTTTTCCTCTGATAAAGCTGTGGAAAAGCTTGGGAATTTCTTTAACCTTCCTGGTGATGTCTTTTTCATAGTCTCTCTCTGCCTCTCTTCTTTTACTTAGGTAATCATTTCTCTCTCTTTTGTAGGTTTGCCAGGCATTTATGTTTTTTCTCCTCCTATAGCTTTTACATCATTTGTCTCTCCACTCCTTAGATCTTTTACACACATTATCAAACCATTTCTCTCTGGCATGAATTACACCTACTTTGTTGAAAGGTATGCAGCAATATACTATCTTCTCATATTTCTCACAAGAGAAGCTGTACATTTCCTGTAGAGATTTGTTGTAAAATAAGGTCCTCAAGTCAATAACTGCAAAAAGCTCATTCATTTTTATGTAATCTCATTCGGATATATCCTCCTCATTTCCTCAGTGCCTCTACTCTCAGGCAGAACATCTTCAATGATATACTCCATCAATAACACATACTGGGCACTCTTTCCAAATGGTGGTTCATACTCAATTTTTTCAATATCTAACACATAATCTGTGAATACTAGATCAAGTAGTGATGGCTCATCCCCACCCCTGGCCCTCGTTGGTTCCAGTACATGTTGGTGTTGAAAATTCCCTTGTACACGCAATCTAGGAATCTTGCCCTGAATGAGTCCTCACCACTGTGTGAGTCAAGATTTATCCAATCTGTCTCTCTATGATTAAAATCTCCAATAATCAAAATCCTGCATTTTCTCTCCTGTGCCATGTTAACAACTGGGTTTATGACTTCAGTAGTACCTATATGACTCTCCTCATAAAATTCTAGCCTATGTTGCTTCCTTGGTGGGTTATATACAACATTTATTGTAAAGCTCTCTGACCCAGTATTTATGCGAGCAACAAGAAATTCCTTGAACTCACTTTCTATAGCCAAGTTTATTTCTTCAACATGAATCCTTTCACTTAGGAGCAGTGCTATCAGTCCACCAGTCCTCTCAGATCTTTCAACCCTTAATATTCTGAAGCCCTTAGGAAAAACTGTGACACTGCTTATGTCTTCACTCAACTTAGTCTCTGTAACTGCTACTATATCTGCCTTACTGTTGTGAATCCTATCTTTTAATTCTACTGCCTTAACAGGTAATCCATCAGCATTTATATATAACAATCTTAATGAGGCCCCATCCCCTGATCTTCTGCCATTATCTTTTTTATCTCCCCTTTGTTTGGAAGAACTCTGAAATGAAATTTTTTATTCTCTTCATATTTTTCCTCATTTAACCTTCTAGCCTCTTGCAACAAGTTTTTGATCCTTTCCATCCCTTCCTGTGTTCTGTATCGTCTAATGAGCACCTCTTTGAATTCTTGAAGGTCTTTTAGACATTTTTCCTCATCAATATTTCTCTACATGTGTCCCCTCTCTCAAAGGTTACTTTTGTTTGTCTCTACTTTCCCTCCCTAGAACATTTACCTAGTTGGTGAATGATTACAGTATCCTCAGGACCACAAACTACTCCAAGTTTTCTTATCAGGTCTACAACCCTAGCTTTATTTTCTTCAAGTCTCCCCTGCCTTGTTGGCTCCTTGGATTTGCTTATGCCTGAGAGTACCACTGTCTTCTCTTTATCAAGTGCCTGTTTAATCAGTGGATATGACCTTTCCATCACAACGTCTTTAATTTTTTCGATTACTGTACCTTTATAGTCAACTGTTTGTATGTTATCCAGTGCCACCACCTCCACAGCCTCTTTTACTGCCACATTCCCCTTTAGTGCATCAGCAAAGAAAGTTTTCATGGCATCATGTTCCGTATTCAACTCCTGAAACTTGTTTCTAAACTGTTCAATGTTTTCCTTAATTTGGACATTCCAAGCTGCAATCTCGTCTGTTTCAGAAGAGAGCAGTGATTTAGCATTTAATTAATTTAGGTTGTCATTCAACTGTTTGTTGTTATCTTCGTGTTTAGAAATTCTGGTTTCTGTTTCACTCCTTTCCCCTTCCAGCTTCTTTATTCGTTTTTCTAGTTCTGTTCTCTCTTGCCCTTGTGCTTTATTTGCTTCCTCCAAACATCTTATTTCCTCTCTGTTTCATTCTCTTTCATTTCTCTATCCATACTCCGAATTTTATCAAAAAGGTCTATAACCATTGTGCGTGTGTGTGTGTGTGTGTGTGTGTGTGTGTGTGTGTGTGTGTGTGTGTGTGTGTGTGTGTGTGTGTGTGTGTGTGTGTGTGTTCAAATAAACCTGTAGTCCTATTATTATTTGTGAAAACATGGAACAACTGCTGGAACTAGGGAATCCATTCTACTTTTTATCATCATGCCCATTTTAGTCTCTTTCCAACCTTACTCGTGGTCTGCTTTAGGATTCAATTCATGTCCCTGTTACATAGGTATAGACAGTGCATTAACGCTTTAATATATGTGAAAACAAGAAACATATCATTGCCCCCAATAAGGATTCGAACCTAGGACATATAGTCAATGTGCCAAGGCGCTATCACCAGTACCAAAGATGGTATAAACAAAAGAGAAACCTATCAGCGAACTTCTGGAGCTAAGGAAAATTATGTTCTACTGAAAATCTATTGTAATTTTACTATCTCTTCCCACCCCCATTCGTGGATTGAGTTTTACATTTAACTCAAATTCCTGCTATATAGGCATCTACAGTGACAAAAGCAGCATGTCATTATATGTGAAAACATAAAATATGTAAAATTCGAACCTAAAACACATACTCAGTGTGCTGCTAAGAAGCTACCAACTGTACCACCGAAGGCATAAAAGAAGAGAGAAATTTCTTTGCTAACTGCTGAAACTATGGTGAAAACACACTACAGACTGTACATATTTATCTCACACTCTATTCCTAGGAAACAATAAAAAAAAAAAATGAGTATTTATTTGTCGCACCATGAACTCCTTTTTCGGCAGCTATTCTGTCGCTTTACATTTTTGTTTCACTCTTTAAGTTTTTTCTCTATTTCCTCTTTTAATTTTGTAGGCTTTTTTAATATATTTATATTGTATAACAGCGTCAGTCAAGTACATAAACCAAGAAAGTTTTAAACAAGTTTTGAAACAAGAAAAAAGTCACATACATCCTACTATATATAAATTATACAAATATCATTTTTACTATTTACAGTTCAATTAACAGAGAAAATTTAAAATTACTATTGCGCACTATGACGTCAATCAAGTACTTAAAAAAGATAAAAAATAAATTTAAGTGAAAGAAAATATCTGCAGTTCGTGCCACACAAGCACGTGCATGACCCTGAAGACGTACAGTAATCCTACCATAAATAATATATTACAATATATACTATCTTACAATTTACAATAGCAAATAACAAAAAGGAATAATATCTATAATTTATTAAAGGTACATCAATATGAAAATAAAGTTTCCTTGACCAAAATAAGTAATATAATACTCTAATATAGTCATAGATACGCTTTAGATCGGAAAATCCTTAAAAGCACTAACATCCACCAAACTATGATCGACGCTTCAGAACCATATCTAAATGGTCATGAACTAAAAGGTGTTGGCATATTGCTGCAAGAGGCTGTTGGCGTGCAAGCGTATCTCTCGCTGCAGGACAGACTAAGCAGTAGTGTTATAAGGTATTAGAATTGGGCGAGAGACTTAGGGGGCAGAAGGTGTAATGATTGGTCTTTGCAAAATTTCTGATATGATGTGCCCATGAGACGTCCAGTTAATCACTAGTCACAGGTCAAGCGTCGTCTTCTATTTCAGCTTTGCTGGGTGTCTCCCTACCTTTAGGGCAACCGGGCTGGAGCCTCACACTGAATACTGTACCATGTATCTTATCCACTGACTATCTAACCACTATTCGTCGCTCAGTCGATTATTATTTAACTCATTCATAAGAAGTTCAGAGGTTGAATCCCCAAACAGTCGCCTTAAGCATCTCTTCCTCTTGGGTTAGCCCTTATCTACTCACTAAATAGGGTGGGTGTACCTTTAGTAGTGTGTCCGGTCAGTGGTGGAAACGGAACACCAGCATTAATTGTAACGTAAAAATAAAACTCATTTTTATTTTTATTGCATGCATGCATATACACTGGCCGTATTTCTCCCTGCAAAGGGGATGGCCTAGACAAAGGACACGCACACATCCACAAGATATTCGTTTACTCATCTTAGCTTCTTGGAGATAAAGGGTCACCACTGTCCCCCACCCACCTCCACCACACTTCTTGAGTCGCCTGCAGGGTAAATGAGCAAATTCTCTTACAGTGAGGCCCGACAGCCATTCCCCACACCGCTTTTACTCATAGAGCCCTCCCCCACCCCCACCCGTCCCAATTGCCAGCACTAAGCAGGTGGGGTAAATTCCTTTGCATTTCGTCACCTATTCATAATCTCTTTCCACTATTATTATTATTATTATTATTATTATTATTATTATTATTATTATTATTATTATTATGGTTGTCCATTCTGCAGTTGTTTTTGTTGCAATTGGATATATTTCATTAAAAACTCTTTGTATATATTTCATATGCTATGCATCTTGCATATCTGTAAGTAGCTCTCATCTATCTATCTACCTATTCATATATCTGTTTATCTATCCATCTATCTATATGAATCATATTTTACCCTTAACCGGGACTCGAACCCAAGACACATAAGTACTGTGCCAAGACGCTACCAATTACACCGCTCAAGATCTAAAAGAAGAAGCAAATCTTACAGTTTACTGCTATACTTGGAATGAACGCATTCTTTCTGAATGCCTTTTTGTTTATATTACAGTTTCTTTCCAACCTCACTCGTGGCTTCGTTTTCATATTTAATTCAAATCCCATACCATATAGGCATCAATAATAAACGAATAGATACATTAACTTATGTGAAAACATGAATCATAGTCTACGTCTGACCAGGACTTGAACCTAAGGCACATAATTACCCGGCCAAGGCGTTACCAACTACACCACTGAAGGTCTAAAAGAATAAGCAAACCTTACAGTTAACTACCGTACTTGGAAAGAACGCATTCTTTCGAACCTTCAGAAAGAAGGCAGCGCTTTGGTACAGTAATTATGTGTATTAGTTTCGAGTCCCCGTCAGTGGTAAGATATGATTCATGTCTTCATATATATTAATGTGCTTATATGATTATCTATCTATCTATCTATCTATCTATCTATCTATCTATCTATCTATTTATCAATCTTTATATATATATATATATATATATATATATATATATATATTATATATATATATATATATATATATATATATATATATATATATATATATATATATATATGTACCTAATATGAAAATTATTTGCACTATCCGAATCTGCTAAATGCGTGTCTGCCGACCCCCTCTCCCTTAAGAGACTTCCATCTTCTCTCTCTCTCTCTCTCTCTCTCTCTCTCTCTCTCTCTCTCTCTCTCTCTCTCTCTCTCTCTCTCTCTCTCTCTCTCTCTCTCTCTCTCTCTCTCTCTCTCTCTCTCTCTTTCCAAGGCTTCCTGCTGTGCCTACCTTAATCCCCCTTGGGATACACTCCATCCCTCATGTCAGGATTTGAACCCATCTCCCCCCTTCCACCTTTTGCATATTGCATATGATAGAATGCTTCCTATCAGGAAATTGTTCTATGTATGTACAAATGCGTGAGTGCAAGCGCGCGCACACACACACACAATTGTGAGAATTATGGGAATATAGTAAATTGCTGCAGACCTTTCCACAAAATGGGAGTTATTCCTGCCAGAAAGAAATGGTTCAATAATGAGTATAAGAGAGCTAAGGAGTGGAGAGACAAATGCTAGAAACGGCATAGGAGGAGAAAAAACATAAATACCTAAAAGGGATATCACCAGAAAAGCTTAGGAAAATCCCAAACTTTACCACAGCTTTACCAGAGGTAATCTGAAGGTCAAAAAATAGGTTTTAAAGTTAAAGAAATCCGATGGAAAAATCGCTGACACAGATGAAGAGATCTACGAACAATTGAACAAGGATTTCCAGTCAGTATTTACAGCAGATAATACTCCACCCCCTCAGAGTGCAGAGATAGGAGCTCATCGGCCGCTATTAGAAAACATCATCTTTTCAGCTACAGAGGTATGCAAAGCGTTTATGGAATTAAATGCCCATAAAGCAACAGGTCCTCGTGATATATCCCTTTATGTACTTAAGAAATGCGTTTAATCAATATTGGCGGCACTATGCATCGTATTTAATAAAGTTGCTGGAATCTGGGGATGGTCAAAGATGCTGGAAGCAAGTTAACTTGGTAGCTATCTTCAGAGGAAATGAGGGATACAGATTTAAACAATAGGCCTGTTTCCTTGACCAGCATAGTGTGCAAAATTGTGGAGAAACTACTAAGAAAACGCATCTCTCTTCATTTGTCATAGTCATAGTCATAGATTTTATTGCCAAATATTCAGTATATATACAGGAATAAATATGTACATTATATTCAGAGGCACTAGCCTGCTGAGCAAGAGCTCCTTGGCAGGCAGTTTAATATACATTTCACATAATTTAAAGTATAACAGCAATAGTTAACAAAAGTTCCAAAGTAGCAATCTCATACTTATCTTGTAATAAAACAAAACAGTAGCCTGACCTTAACCTGGACAAATTGATGCACCAATCTGTATTAATTACTATTCAACAGCTGCTTGATTTTGCCTAGTAAATAAATGCTGTTTGAGCTTCTTTTTAAATAAAGTTATGCCACTTATTGTTTTTAAATCTTTTGGTAATGCATTCCAACATTTTGGGCCAAGACAGTGAATAGAAAATTTGTACAAGGTTGTTCTCGGCTGTGGACATATCAAATTTATATTGTTACCTCTGGTTCCATGGTTGTGTTGAATAAATCTAAATAATTTTCTGTTATGACTGTTATCATTAACATCACTATGTATAATAATAAGACAGAAATATTGTATCAAGTAATTAAATTTAAGCAAGTTTAGCTCCTTGAATAAAGAGGAAGTTGAGTCATATTTTCCACTATATGTAATAGTTCTGATCAGTTTTTTCTGAGTTACAAATACATCTCTTACAATTGACGGCCAAGTACAACCCCAGATGGACAAACATTATATAATATGAGGATAACACAGGGAATAGTATATACTTTTTAAGGGCTCATTTGTTAGATTATGGAGAATCTTATACAAAATTCCACACGTCTTGGACAGTTTTGAGCAGACAGATTGAATATAATATTTCCAATTTAAACTTTCATCAATAATTACTCCCAAAAATTTCTTACAAGCAACTCTTTTAACTTCATACCCATTCATATTAACTTGACCAATATTGTGTACTACAGATCTATTTTGAAATAAGATATAGTCAGTTTTGGAAACATTTAGCTTTAATTTATTAGCAGAGACCCAGTTGTTAATTTTTTCTAGTTCACAATTTAAAACAGAATGCAGGTGGTCAAGGTTATTATCACGCAAGAGAAGGTTGGCGTCATCTGCATAAAGAATATATTTGAATTTATTACTGGCATTAGAAATATCATTTATATAAACTAAAAATAACAGTGGGCCCAGTATTGATCCCTATGGTACTCCCCTCTCAATAGTTTGCAACAAAGATGCTTTCCCATTACAATATACGGCTTGTTTTCTATTTTTCAAGTAGTTCTTAAATAACTGTAATGGTGTTCCCCTAATACCCACACAATTTAGTTTTTCTATTAGTATATCATGGTCTAATGAGTCAAATGCTTTGGACAAGTCTAGGAAAACCCCTGCAACAAAGTTTTTTTTCCAAATTTTGATAAACATCACTTGTAAAGTTCATTATTGTTTTTCAGTGGTCTTATTATTACGGAATCAGTATTGATTTTCAGATAATAGGTTGAACTTTTCAAGGAATTCTTTAAGTCTGTGATCAATTGCTTTTTCAAACACTTTACTTAAGGACTGTAAGATTGATATAGGTCTATAGTTATTTTCATCATCTTCATTGCCTGACTTAAATATAGGTATTACTATAGCACTTTTTAGGTTGTCTGGAAAACATCCTTACTGAAAACATAGATTGATTAAGTGGGTAAGTGGGGTACCAATTTGGCATCCTTCAACAGTTTGTCAGTGAGACAACATGGCATTAGAGAAGGCAGATCAACAGTAACAAACATATTAGAATTTTATGATGAGGTAAACCGAATCTACAGGAAAGAGAGGGCTGGGTGGATTGCATATTCCTAGACTTCCAGAAGGCATTTGCTACAGTCCCACATGGGAGACTTATCAAGAAGCTGTAAGTAATGGCGAGAATATGTAGAAATGTCTTGGAATGGATAAAAACTTACATGGAAAGACGGGAACAAGGGGTCAGGATTAGAAACTCGGTGTCTGAATGGAAAAGGGTTAGTAGTGGGGTTCCAAAATGTTTTTGCTCCTTGTATATGTAAATGACCTACCAGAGTCTGTAAGCCCATTCTTGAGTATGTTTATATATGAAAATGATGGTAGAGAACTTCAGGAAGATCTATATAGTCTGAATGAGTGGTCAGAAAAGTGGCTAATGAAATTCAGTACTTCAGAATGTAAGATAATGAGAATGGGAACAAGTGCAAGAAGGCCCAAGCATGAATACTCAATAGCAGGAGCAGAACTTCAAGAGATAGAGAATGAGAGAGATCTAGGAGTAAACATACTGGCAGATTTGTCTCCTGAAATGCAATTAAATGGCATAGTAAGGGTAGCATATGCTTTCCTAACAAATGTAAGGGTAGCCTTCAGGCACATGGACAAGAAAATGTTCAGAAATATTTATAAAAACCATGTGAGGATAAATTTTGAATATGCAGCCCCCTTTTGGAGTCCACACTTGAAAAAACACATAAATAAGCTGGAAAAAGTTCAAAGACATGCCACGAATCTGGTGCCAGAAATATGCAATTTCAGTTATGAGGAGAGGCTGAAGGAACTAGACTTACCATCAATCAAAGATAGAGGAATGAAGGGGAATGTGGTGACGGTTTTTAAATTCCTTCATGGTTATGACAGAGTGGATGCAGATTGATAATTATATATATATATATATATATATATATATATATATATATATATATATATATATATATATATATATATATATATATATATATATATATATATATATATATATATATATATATATATACATATATATATATATATATATATATATATATATATATATATATATATATATATATATATATATATATATGTACGTATGTATGAATGTATATATAATCTATAGTGCACCCCAGAGTTTCAATTATTCTAGACGTGCACCCTAAAGAAAAAAGTTTGAGAAATACTGCTCTAAGCTATAGGCCTGTTTCCTTGACAAGTATAGTTTACATGGAGAAACTTTTTTTTATGATTGTGACACCAGGACGGGACAAAAAAAAATAAATCTGCCCTCATCAAGCCTGGGCACTAAGAAAACTAAAAGTGAAAAGAAACAGAGATGGGGAGTGTTGTGACTTGTCAGATGTGAAAGGATAATAAGAGATGTGTAACGAATATCCAAGAATATCCATTGTTGATGTAGGCATAGAAATAGAACTGTAACTGAAGAAAGATTCTACATCGAACTGTCCTGGACAGTCCTAATTAAGTCCAAAAGACCCTTCAGCTGTAGTACTACTGCGAAAACTCATCTCTCTTCCATTGGGATCCTTCAACTTTTTGTCATTGAAACAACATGGCTTCAGAGAATGCAGATCGACAGTAACAAACTAATAGGATTTTATTATGATGTAAGCCTGATGTCACAAGAAAATGAGGGCTGGACGGATTGCATATTCTTAGATTTTCAGAAGGCTATTGTTATGGTCCGACATAGGAGACTTAATTAAGAAGCTGCAAAAAATGGCAAGAATAGGTGGAAATGTCTTGGAATGGATAAAAACTTACTTAGAAGGAAGGGAACAGAGTGTTAGAGAAAGACACCCAGTGTCTGACTGGAGATGGGTTAGTAGTGGAGTTCCACAGGTTTCAGCTTTAGGGTCACTTTTGTTCCTTGCATATGTAAATGACCTACCGGAGTCTGTAAATTTATTTTTTATATATGTCTGAAGATGATGCAAAGAATGTGAAGAAAGTAAAAAACGAGAGCAATGGTAGAGATCTTCTGGGAGACTTATATAGTCTGCATGATTGTTCAGAAAAGTGGCTAATAAAATTCAGTATTTCAAAATGTAAGGAAATTAGATTGGGTATAAGTGCGAGAAGGCTCATGCTTGGATACTAAATAGCATGTGCAATACTTCAAGAGACAGAGAATGAGAGATTTAGGAGTAAGTGTATTGGCAAATTTGTCTCCAGAAATGCAACTAAATGGCATAGTAAGGACTGCATATGCATTCTTTGCACATATAAAGGTAGCCTTCAGGCACATCGACAATCAAATATTCAGAAATATTTATGTAACATATGTGAGGCCAAAGCTAGATTATGCAGCACCCTTTTGGTATCCTCACTTGAAAAAGCATAAAAATAAGATGGAAAAGGTTCAAAGACACTCTACGAAACTGGTGATAAAAATACACAATCTTGATTATGAGGAGAGGCCGAGGGAATTAAGCTTACCATCACTCGAAGCTAGAAGAATGAGGAGGGATATGGTGATCTATAAATTCCTTCATGGTTTTGACAAAGTGGATAGGGATCAATATTTTGATATGGATGGCTATAGAACTAGAGGTCATAGTTCGAAGATTCGTGAGAAAACTTCTTTACAGGATGTAAGGAAGTACTTTTCTAGTGTGAGAATATTTGATGATTGGGTTTTTCTAAGCTAGGAGGTAGTTAATGCTAACACCATTCATAATTTTAAGGGCAAGTATGATAAGTATCACTGAGTACAAAAATAGATCCGACCAGGAGATGGGGAGTTACAAGCATAGGGTTCTTTCCCGTAAGTACAATTAGGTAAGTTCATATATATATATATATATATATATATATATATATATATATATATATATATATATATATATATATATATATATATATATATATATATATATATATATATATATATATATATATATATACATATATATATATATATATATATATATATATATATATATATATATATATATATATATATATATATATATATATATATATATATATATATATATATATATATATATATATATATATAATATATATATATATATATATATATATATATATATATATATATATATATATATATATATATATATATATATATATATATAATATATATATATATATATATATATATATATATATATATATATATATATATACACACACACACACACACTTCTCTCTATATTCTGTGAAAGGGAAAACATCAAAATGAGGCCATCTCTGTCCCAACCCCCAACACCATCCAATGGTCGGGGGAAGGATGGTAGAGGATCTCCAGGGGATGCAGCAGGAGGAGTAACTGTTAGGAGATTAAAACAGAAAGTCAAGGAATTAGAGACAATGGTTATAATCCTTGATGATAAAATTCGGAGAATGGACGAACAAATGAAAAAGAATGAAACACTCAGAGAGAAAATAAGATGTTTGGAGGAAGCAAATAAAGCACATGGGCAAGAGAGACAAAACTAGAAAAAAGAATAGAGAAGCTGGAAGAGAAAAAGAGTGAACTAGAAATCAGAATTTCTAAACGAGATGATAACAACAAACAGGTGAATGACAACCTAAACAAAGAAAATCTTAGTTCACTGCTCTCTTCAGAGAGAGACGAGCTTGCCGCTTGGAATGTCCAGATTAAGGAAAACATCGAACAGTTTAGAAAAGACTTTCAGGATCTAAATGCAGAACATGATGCCATTAAAACTTTCTTTGCTGATGCACTAAAGGGGAATGTGGCAGTAAAAGAGGCTGTGAAGGTGATGGCACTGGATAACATACAAACAGTTGACTATAAAGAGACAGTAATCGAAAAAATTAAAGATGTTGTGATGGAAAGGGCAAATTCACTGATTAAACAGGCACTTGATAAAGAGAAGACAGTGGTAATCTCAGGCATAAGCAAATCCAAGGAGCCAACATGACAGGGGAGACTTGAAGAAAATAAAGCTAGGGTTGTAGACCTGATAAGAAAACTTGAGTAGTTTGTGGTCCTGAGGATATTGTAATCATTCACCATCTCGGTAAATATTCTAGGGAGGGAAAGCAGAGACAAACAAAAGTAACCTTTGAGAGAGGGGACACATGTAGAGAAATATTGACGAGGAAAAAAGTCTAAAAGACCTTCAAGAATTCAAAGAGGTGCTCATTAGACGATACAGAACACAGGAAGGGATGGAAAGGATCAAAAACTTGTTGCAAGAGGCAAGAAGATTAAATGGGGAAAGAAATGAAGAGAAGAAAAAATTTCATTTCAGAGTTCTTCCAGAAAAAGGGGAGATAAAGAAGATAATGACAGAAGATCAGGGGATGGGGTCTCATTAAGAATGTTATACACAAATGCTGATGGATTAGCTGGTAAGGCAGTAGAATTAAAAGATAGGATTCACAACAGTAAGGCAGATATAGTAGCAGTTACAGAGACTAAGCTGAGTGAGGACATAAACAGTGTCACAGTTTTTCTAAGGGCTTCAGAACATTAAGGGTTAATAGATCTGAGAGGACTGGAGGAGGGATAGCACTGCTCATAAGTGAAAGGATTTATGTTGAAGACGTAAACTTGGCTATAGAAAGTGAGTTCAAGGAATTTATTGTTGCTTGCATAATACTGGGTCAGAGAGCATTATAATTACTGTTGAATATAACCCACCAAGGAACCATAATAGGCTAGCAGTTTATGAGTAAGGTCATATAGGTGCTATTGAACTCATAAACTCAGTTGTTGACATTGCACGGGAAAGAAAATGTAGGATTTTGATTATTGGAGATTTTAATCATAGAGAGATAGATTGGATAAATCTTGACCCACACAGTGGTGAGGACTCATTCAGGGCAAGATTCCTAGATTGTGTATATGGAAATTTCCTACACCAACATGTACTGGAACCAACGAGGACCAGGGGTGGGGATGAGCCATCACTACTTGATCTAGTCTTCACAGGTAACGTGTTAGATATTGAAAAAATTGAGTATGAACCACCAATTGGCAAGAGTGACCACTGTATGTTGTTGATGGAGTATATCACTGAAGATGTTCTGCCTGAGAGTAGAGGCAGTGAGGACATGAGGAGGAACTATCCGAAAGGATATGGGAAGATAGCAGATTGCTGCATACCTGTCACCAAAGTAGGTGTAAATCATGCCAGAGAGAAATGGTTCGATAATGAGCGTAAAAGATATAAGGAGTTGAGAGACAAATGCTGGAATAGCTATAGGAGGAGAAAAACATAAATTTTTGCAAACCCACAAAAGAGCAAGAAATTATTACCTAAGTAAAGAAGAGAGGCAGAGAGAGACCATAAAAAGGACATCACCAGGAAGGCTAAAGAAATTCCCAAGCTTTTCCACAGCTTTACCAGAGGAAAACTGAAGGTAAAAGAACAGGTTTTTAGGCTTAAGAGGGCAGATGGAGGCATCACTGAGATGGATGAAAAGATCTGCAAAGAAGTGAACATGGAGTTTCAGATTGCAGAGATAGAAGCTCATGGGCCGGTATTAGAAAACATCATCCCTTAAACCGCATAGGTATGCAAAGCGCTGATGGAGTTAGATGTCCATAAAGCTACAAGTCCTGATAATATATCCCCTCATATACATAAAAAATGTGCAAACTCAATATCAGTGGCACTAAATATTATATTTAAAAAGTCACTGGAGTCAGGGAAGATTCCAAGATGCCTGAAACAAGCGAACGTGATACCTATCTTCAAAAAGGGAAGGAGGGAGATGGCTCTAAACTATAGACCAATTTCCTTGACCAGCATAGTTTGCAAAGTTATGGAGAAACTACTAAAGAAACATATCTCTCTTCCCTTGGAATCCTTCAACATTTTGTGAGTGAGACAACGTGGCTTCAAAGAAGACAGATCATCAGTAACAAACTTACTAGGATTCTATGATGAGGTAAACCGAATCTTACAGGAAAGAAAGGGCTGGGCAGCTTGCATATTCCTTGACTTCCAGAAAGCATATGATACTGTCCCACACGGGAGATCTATTAAGAAGCTGCAAGCAATGGCTAGAATAGGTGGAAATATTTTGGAATGGATAAAAACTTACTTAGAAGGAAGGGAACAGAGGGTTAGAGTACGACACTTAGTGTCTGAATGGAGAGGAGTTACTAGTGGAGTTCCACAGGGTTCAGTTTTAGGGCCACTTTTGTTCCTTGTATATTAAAATGACCTACCAGTCTGTAAATTCATTCATGAATATATTTGCAGATGATGCAAAGATTGTGAAGAAAGTAAGAAACGAGAACATTGGTAGAGAACTTCAGGAAGATCTAAATAGTCTGCATGAGTGGTCAGAAAAGTGGCTAATGACATTCAATACTTCAAAATGTAAGGTGATGAGAATGGGTATAAGTGCAAGAAGGCTCAAGCTTGACTACTTGGTGGCAGAAGTACAACTTCAAGAGACAGAGAATGAGAGAGATCTGGGAGTAAACATGCTGGCCAATTTGTCTCAAGAAATGCATATAAATGGCATAGTATAGGCAGCATATGCTTTCTTAGCAAATGTAAGGGTAGCCTTCAGGCACATGGACAAGGAAATGTTCAGAAATATTTATGTAACCAATGTTAGGCCAACACTTGAATATGCAGCCCCCTTATGCAATCCCTACTTGAAAAAGCACATAGCTAAGCTTGATCAAGCTCAAAGACATGCCACAAAACTGGTGCCAGAAATACGCAATCTCAGTTATGATGAGAGGCTGAGGGAATTAGACTTACCATCACTCAAAGCTAGAAGATTAAGGGGGATATGGTGACAGTCTTTAAATTTCTTCATGGTTATGATAGAGTGGATAGGGATCGATATTTTAATATGGCTGGCACTAGAACTAGAGGTCATACTTTTAAGCTTCATAAGAAAACTTCTTTGCAGAAGAAGTAGTTGATAATTGGAATTCGTTAAGCGAGGAGGTAGTTAACGCTAACGTAATCCATAGTTTTAAGGACAGGTATGATTAGTGTTACTAAGTACAAAATGGAACCGATTAGGAGATGGGAAGATACGGGCTTTGGGCTCTTTCCCGTAAACACGATTAGATAAGCAATTTGGTAATCACACACACACATACACACACACACACATATGTGAAACCTACGAGAAGACGGGGATTTACTACCATAGGATTATTTCCAGTGAGCATAGTTTTGTAAATATACACACAAGCAGGCAGGTGGGCACTCACACATGGGACCATAGCTTGATTTCGCAGCCCCCTTTTTGAATCCGCATTTGAAAAGGCATATTAGCAAACTGGGACACGTTCAGAGAAATTCTACGAAGCTAACGACATGGATAAGCAAGTTTAGTTATGAGGGAAGGTTAAGGATATGTGATTTCTTATCATTCGAATTTAGTGATTTATAAATTCCTTAGAGTTTCGGCAGAGGGCATAGGGAGCGAAATTTTGGCAAGTCTAGCTCTAGAACTATGTGTGGAGGATTTCCTACATGTTTTCATCTATGATAGTAGAATTCCCCATACATGGAAATCCTGTCACGGCCTCGGTAAAGGCACACGATCGATCTCTAAATAATTTCCCCTACAAATGAAATATATAACTAATATCATTTGCATAAGTATGCATGCAAATACTTATAAGGGAGTTTATGAACTGTTGCTATGTGAATTGATAAATAACCTCTCCTCACCTCTGACTTAGATTATAAAGTTCTCTCATACAGAATAATAAAATTTTCTAACATATGCTCTACCGGTCATACCAAGCCTCTCCATCTGATTTAGTTCTCTCTACTACCTTTATTACGGCTAGAAATCGCTGCACTGCTCTGAATCGAAGGCTTAAAGCTTCATTTTTAAGAAGGAAAGTTGATAACCTAAACTCCTTTCCCACCGAGGAATGTTTCTGGCCCTTAACCAAAAACCTCTCCTAACACTTCTGTAACTCAAGCTGTCTCCCTCCCATTTGCCTTGATGGTTCTATTGCTTGCTCTCTCAATGACAGCGCCACTCTCTTTGACTCTCATTCCTATGAAAATTCTTCCATAAGCTATTCCTGTGCACCAGTTCCTCGTACTTTACCCCTCTAGAACTCTATGCCCTCCCTTATCGCTTCTACATGTAAAATCCATAAGGTTGTTTGCTCTGTAAAAGACAAACAAGGCATCTGGACCCGATGGTGTCCCTGTAAGATTCTTTCAGGAATTTGCAGATGAACTGGCTCCTGTCCTTTGTCATCTTTGTTGCCTCATTCTCTCAACGAGTATTTATCCTTCTTCTTGGAAGCATGCTCTATTTCAACCTGTTCCTAAGAAGGGTGACCACTCTATACCTTCCAACTACCGACCTATTGACCTAACCTCTTCTATCGTTAGAGTATTCAAAACTTTCCAGTTCTCACTTCTTGAACATCTTGAATCAACCTCACTTATCTGTGATTACCAGTACAGCTTTTTCAAGGCAACATCCACAGGCGACCTTTTGTCCTATATAATCATCTTCTCTGAGGAACTATAAGGAATCCTTATTTGTCGCCCTTGATATTTCTGAGGCTTTTGACAGAGTCTGGCACAAAGTTCTGTTGGCCAATCTCCAGTTTTCTTTCTGACCATTTTATACCGTGGTTGTTGACGGTGCAACATCTAGCTCGTTCCCTGTTACCAGCGGTGTTCTACAGGGTTCTGTTCTTCTGTCATCTACTCTATTCCTTCTCTTCATCAACAATCTTCCTCAGTCTCCATCCTCGTCTCTTCTCCACACCTTCGCCGACGATTCTACCATTTATTTTTCCTCTGTCTTCTCTTCAAAACTTTCATCTGCTTCTCGAAATCAGTCTTGTATTACTCTTTCTTCTTCTCTCAACTCCGATTTGTAGAGAGTATCTGAATGGGCTCTCAAAATTTAGAAAAATTTAATGCCTAAAACGCAGTTTCTGGCTATCTCTATATCTTCTTCTCCTTCTAATAGCCCTATGGTCTTCGAAACTAACAATATTTAGCCTCTTAATTCTATTTACATTCTAGGAATCCAAATAGCCTCTAATTTATCTTGGAGAAGTTATATAATCCAAATTTCTAAATCTACATTAAAATAAATTTAGGGGTTCTGTTCGTTTTTGTCATCATTTCTCTCTCCAATTACTTAAAACCTGTCCCTACTTAGAATACTGCTTGTACATATGAAGCGCTTTTCTTATACTTATCTCCTTGATAGGGTTGAAGCTAAGGCAATCAGACTCATCAGTGACTCTTCTTTAACTATTAATCTGGGTTTCTTCGCCATAAGGTAACATCCCTTTTCTCTTTTCTATTGCTGTTTCTTCCATCGCTGCTCTGATGAGTTAGGGAGTTGCATCCCTTTCTCATTGTCGAAGCCGTGTAACACTCACCAAGCGGCCTCATCTCATAGATACTGTGCGGAGATTTGTAGCTCGTGGTTTGGTCAATGCAGCAACTGCTTCTTCCCATCCACCTTCAGATTCAGGAACTCTCTTCCTCCTTCTGTCTTTCCTACTTCTTACATCCTCATCCTTCAAAAAGCGGATCAATATTCATTTCAGGGCCAAATCCAGCCATATCTCTAGGTCCTCAATACTCCGACTCTTTTATCAGCCTGTCTTTTTCCTATTGTGTATCATTCCTTTATATCTGCCTTCTCCTTAAATATCTACTTTTTGTTCGTCTTTATGTTTGTTGGTGCCCTGGCCTGATGAGGGCAATTTTCTTGCCTGTCCCGGTGTCACACTCCTACAAAAAATCATAATTGTTCTACTAAGATAAGCCGATTCTATCCCTCACACGTAGCTATAAACATTGTTAGGAACATGAAATTTCTCTACTCATTTATCTTGAAGCCCAGATATCGGTAATGAGAACGACGATTTTCACAAGAATCGTAAATAAACACGAAAGTCCTGTCACTAATTGTTAAAGATGTGGTATAAGATTTATCAGCAATAGCTTAGTGAAGCAGCTTTCACTCTCGACCTCTAATGATAAACTAAAATGAGCTATTCATACGCTATACCTAAGAATACTTATTCATCTGTATTTATATATATATGAACATATACATAAGCTTCAGGAAAGAAATAATCTGTCATGCAAGGTAATACTTGCATATGTACGTAGAAATAAACTAGTTGTGTTGGACACAGAACACAATCATGTTGAACCAATTCCCAAAGACGTTGTCATGCCTCAGGTGTAACAGGTGTATTGGAAAGGTAAATAAAATATAAGAAAACAACGAGCAAATAGTTAATCTCATCATGTTATCAGAGAAAAATTACAATCTTTGTTATACTTCCACAATATCATAAAAATTCGCTCTGTAAAGAGTATTTTAAAACCATCTTCCAAAAATTATGAAATAGTAACATACAGTTATTCAGTTTCTTCAATTATGACGCCAATCTTCAAAGTGTAAAAAAGAGTACTCCTCCTCAAACAACGCTACTCAGTAATAGCAATATAACTGAAAGTGTAAAAACACACTATTCAACCATCAACAGCGAATGGAAAGTATGAAATAAAACACACAGTCCTATATTAAACGACACTGTGCACTCATCAGCACTTGGGTCACAACATTCCACTTATTTGTGTAAACAAACGATCCAAAAACTTTATAGACATCGCTAAACGGGAAATATGTAAACACACAAATATCAACTAATTAACACTGTGCACCCAGCAGCAATTGGGTACTACAGTCTATTTTACTTATTGGATATTAATCACGAAAGTATTCCAACATATAATCCTATTGTAAATAAATGTAAAATAATTTATTTAGCTGCAATATGTGTGGAAATAAGCGTAGAGTTTATAGTCTATTTCCTTTCTTAAGCAACCTTTGCTTATCTCTAAGACAGGGGCTGATATAAAGTTTACACTATCTTCACCATTATAATTATCAATTTCTATCAGGTTTGAAGTACCAAAATCCGTAGAGGATTTGCTACACAGAAAGTAGAAAGCCCCTAACTTGAAAATACTGTCAAGGCTTCGAAAGAAGCACACAAACGATCACTAAATAATTTTTCCCTGCAACTGAAATATATAACTAATATCACATGCATAAGTATACATGCAAATACTTGTAAGGGAGGCCTGTAAACTTCTGATGTGTGAATTGATAAATAAACTCTCCTCACCTAAGACATAGATTATAAAGTTTTCATACAGAATAATAATATTTTCTAACATATATTTTAATTTTGAGTGTTCTACAGTAATGAGCTCATGCTATCCCTCACACGTAGCTATAAACATTGTTAGATACATGAAATTCTGTACTCATCTATATTGTCATGAGAACGATGATCTTCACAGGAATTGTATAGAAACACGAGATTCCTGTCACTCAGAATCACAATAAGAATCTCAATCACGACCAACTGCACGTGTCACGGACGTTACCAAACATAAATATTCTATTCAATACCACAGAAAAAAAAGAGAAAAAAACTTCTATCTTCAATTACTCATTATAAAAGTTATGAGCACCGTCAAGAATCACGGTAACAACGGTATTTCACAAGTCTCAACCACGACTGACTTAACGTATCAATGGCAATTTGTAAACACACGAGCGTTTCCTCATAGACTTTCACAGGAACACCTGACTATAAATTTATAAATGGGGCAACTCACAAAACTCTATCGTTCATATTTTTCATAATTACATACAAAATTGACATGAAATATATCGTTCATTTGACACAAGAAATGTCATGCAACAACCACATGCAAGGTTGAAATTGCGATAAACTCTGTTTACACAAAAATCATTTAAGTTATCAAAATGTGCTAAAAGATTGATCAGCCAAAGCTTCGCGATACTCTGAATTCACTCTCGACTTCTACTGATAAATGAAAATGAGCTAAGCATACAATATACATAAGAATACTTATACATTCTTAACACAAATGAATAAGTATATATACGATGTTTGCATACATACGAGCGTATACATGAGCTACAATAAAGAAATAATCTGCCATGCAATAAAACACTTACAAATGTACGAAGCAATGAACTGTCTTATATTATAAATAACAGTGTCGCAGGTCACAGATGGAATCTTCGTAAGAAAATTCATTTGCAGGAGGTAAGGAAGCACTTTTTTGAGAAATTATATTTGCTATTTGGAATTCGCTGATTGAGAAAGCAGTAAATGCTAAATGCTTCAGTAAATAAAAATGGAACTGATCAGGAGACGGGGAGTTAGAGTTTAATGAACTTTCCTGTCAGCATAATCTGGTAAATGCAAGTAAGTAGACACACGCACACACACATGCATGCACACTCACACACACACACACACACACACACACACACACACACACACACACACACACACACACACACACACACTATATTGTCATGGTTATGATAGAGTGGATAGGGATCGATATTTCGATATAGCTGGCTCTAGAACTAGAGGTCATAGTTTGAAGCTTCGTAAGAAAACTTCTTTGCAGGATGTAAGGAAATACTTTTTTCAGTGTAAGAGTAGTTGACAATTGGAATTCGCTAAGCGAGGAGGTAGTTAATGCTATCTCAATCCATAGTTTTAAGGACAGGTACGATAAGTATCACTAAGTCTAAAATGGAACCGATCAGGAGACGGGAAGATACGAGCTTTGGGCTCTTTCCCGTAAACACAATTAGGTAATCACAATTAGGTAATCACACACACACACACACATGCCACGAAACTGGTGCTAGAAATACGTAATCTCAGTTATGATGAAAGGCTGAGGGAATTAGACTTACCATCACTCGAAGCTAGAAGATTGAGGGGGATCATGGTGACAGTCTTTAAATTTCTTCATGGTTATGATAGAGTGGATAGGGATCGATATTTTGATATGGCTGGCTCTAGAACTAGAGGTCATTGTTTGAAGCATCGTAAGAAAACTTCTTTGCAGGATGTAAGGAAATACTTTTCCAGTGTAAGAGTAGTTGATAATTGGAATTGGCTAAGCGAGGAGGTAATTAATGCCATCTCAATCAATAGTTTTAAGGACAGGTATGATAAGTATCACAAAGTACAAAATGGAACCGATCAGGAGACGGGAAGATACGAGCTTTGGGCTCTTTCCTGTAAACACAATTAGGTAATCACACACACACACACACACACACACACACACACACACACACACACACACACACACACACACACACACACACATATATATATATATATATATATATATATATATATATATATATATATATATATATATATATATATATATATATGCGCACACACACACGCACAGAGCAGTAAACCATTAGAAAGTAGATTGTTAAAAACAAATTTCTATAGGATATAAGAACCGCACAGTTACTTGAACTCACAAAATGTATATAAACTAATGATTGAATATCGACCTCATTTGATTTGTTCCTGGGAGTTATTATGAAGGACCTGTTTTTTGACTCTTTGAGTTGGTTTATACATTATTGCATTGTCAGAATCTCTTGTTCTATTTGAAGGTGAGTAGACACCCCCTGTCAACCCAACAGAGAATAGACTTTGTGAATAAGCCATTAGATGTGTTGTGCCAATGTTGAAGCAGTATATTCACAAGCTTCGAATCCAATTAAGACAAAAAAAACATTTTCATGTAGCTCATTTCTCTCTCTCTCTCTCTCTCTCTCTCTCTCTCTCTCTCTCTCTCTCTCTCTCTCTCTCTCTCTCTCTCTCTCTCTCTCTCTCTCTCTCTCTCAAAAAATAATTGAATAAATAAAAATAAATAAAATAAAATAAAATAAAATAAATAAATAAATAAAAAAAAAAAAAATAATAATAATAATAATAATAATAATAATAATAATAATAATAATAATAATAATAATAATAATAATAATAATAATAATAATAATAATAATATATAAATAAATAAATAGAATAAGATAAAATAAAATAAAATAAATAAATAAATAAATTATATGAGCCATATCAAACCTGCAGAGCGTAAAATTACTGCAATATTTCTTAGGAATTAAAAATCGGGTTTGGAATTGTCAACATTTATGTATAAATTGCATTTTTCGATTGGGTGGTTTTTACCATTATGGCAATACCAGTTGCGTTTTAATGAAATGCTAAACCTAGTTTGTGTTCAAGGCTGGAATGCAGAGTTGTTATTACTGTAGGACAGGGGGAGAGGCTTGGGAAAGGGAGGACGTCGGGGGGAAAGAGAGCTTAGATGGAAAAGAAAGAGATGCAAGGTAAGAGGAACAGAGATGCTAAAAAAAAAAAAATCTTGGGTTTATGTTGTGATAAAGTAGATGATGATGAAGAAATGAGAGATGGAGACGACTAGCTAAATGCAGAGAAGTACTTATAACATGAGTGATGAAATAATTACAGAGAAGAGCGAAAATGAAAAGAGAATGAATACCATAGATATATGTGAGAGAGAGAGAGAGAGAGAGAGAGAGAGAGAGAGAGAGAGAGAGAGAGAGAGAGAGAGAGAGAGAGAGAGAGAGAGAGAGAGAGAGAACTGTGGACGGAAATAGCCTATATAAAAAAACACATATAAAGTCTGTCCTCACCTCTCAGATCCAAAGGAGACTCGTCGATACTGGAAGGCCTAGGCTAGACAACCTCTGACATCAATAAAAATAGGAAGCAAAGCCACAAACACTTCCTAATTATAAACAAGCAAAAAACCCATGTACTAGTATACTAAAATAAATAGGAAACGAAATCAGGACGGATGGAAGCATCACTGAGACTGATGAAGGGATCTGCAAAGAATTGAACAAGGAGTTTCAGTCAGTATTTACAGTAGAAAATACACCACCCCCTCAGATTGCAGTGATAGAAGCTCAAGGGCCGGTATTAGAGAACATCAACCTTACAGCCACAGAGGTATGCAAAGCGCTGATGGATTTAGATGTTCATAAAGCTACAGGTCCTGATGACATATCCCCTCATGTGCTTAAAAAATGCGCAAACACAATAGCAGTGGCACTAAGTATCATATTTAAGGAGTCACTGGAGTCGGGGGAGATTCCAAGATGCTGGAAACAAGCAAATGTGATACCTATCTTCAAAAAGGGAAGGAGAGATACGGCTCTGAACTATAGACCAGTTTCCTTGACCAGCATAGTTTGCAAAGTTATGGAGAAACTACTAAGGAAACATATCTCTCTTCACTTGGAATCCTTCAACTTTTTGTCAGTGAGGCAACATGGCTTCAGAGAAGGTAGATCAACAGTAACAAACTTATTAGAATTTTATGATGAAGTAAGCCAAATCTTACAGGAAAGAGAGGGCTGGGCAGATTGCATATTCCTAGACTTCCAGAAAGCGTTTGACACTGTTCCACATGGGAGACTTATTAGGAAGCTGCAATCAATGGCTAGAATAGGTGGAAATGTTTTGGAATGGATAAAAACTTACTTAGAAGGAAGGGAACAGAGGGTTAGAGTAAGACACTCAGTGTCTGAATGGAGAAGAGTTAGTAGTGGAGTTCCACAGGGTTCAGTTTTAGGGCCACTTTTGTTCCTTGTATATGTAAATGACCTACCAGAGTCTGTAAATTCATTCATGAATATGTTTGCAGATGATGCAAAGATTGTGAAGAAAGTAAAAAACGAGAACAATGGTAGAGAACTTCAGGAGGATCTAAATAATCTGCATGAGTGGTCAGAAAAGTGGCTAATGAAATTCAATACTTCAAAATGTAAGGTAATGAGGATGGGTACAAGTGCAAGAAGGCCCAAGCTTGACTACTCGGTGGCTGGAGTACAACTTCAAGAGACAGAAAATGAGAGAGATCTAGGAGTAAACATACTGGCAGATTTGTCTCCAGAAATACATATAAATGGCATAGTAAGGGCAGCATATGCATTCTTATCAAATGTAAGGGTAGCCTTCAGGCACATGGACAAGGAAATGTTCAGAAATATTTATGTAACCTATGTGAGGCCAAAACTCGAATATGCAGCCCCCTTTTGGAATCTGCACTTGAAAAAGCACATAGCTAAGCTTGAAAAAGTTCAAAGACATGCCACGAAACTGGTGCCAGAAATACACAATCTCAGTTATGATGAGAGGCTGAGGGAATTAGACTTACCATCACTCGAAGCTAGAAGAGTGCGGGGGGATATGGTGACAGTCTTTAAATTCCTTCATGGTTATGATAGAGTGGATAGGGATCGATATTTTGATATGGCTGGCTCTAGAACTAGAGGTCATAGTTTGAAGCTTCGTAAGAAAACTTCTTTGCAGGATGTAAGGAAATACTTTTTCAGTGTAAGAGTAGTTGATAATTGGAAGTCGCTAAGTGAGGAGGTAGTTAATGCTATCTCAATCCATAGTTTTAAGGACAGGTATGATAAGTATCACTAAGTATAAAATGGAACCGATCAGGAGACGGGAGGATACGAGCTTTGGGCTCTTTCCCGTAAACACAATTAGGTAATCACAATTAGGTAATCACAACAACAATAACCATAACAATGACGATCACGATGTTCACCCCTCGACTTTCTACCCTCTCTCCCAAAACTTCGACTTCATTTACATCACAAAAAAGCAACTCACCTCCCACTTCTCGGCCTGCCTACACACTCCCGCCTGAATTTTAATTCAACAACAAAGCCGAGTGGGGGGACGCCTTGTCCTTCTACTTCTCCGAGGGGCCACAGCCTACCCATCCAGTTCGTCTCCCTTGTGATGTTACCTCATTGAACAGTCAGTGTCACTCTCTCTGAATCCTATCAGCAGAAGCTCATCATCCTCAGTCTCATCCTCACCTCCACTTCCCAGTCTCTCTGACCTCTCCTCTGTGCTCACAGCACGACGCCTGAGATCCTTCACATATTGGGGTATGCCATCCACTTTCTGCTGCTTGAGAAGAGATAAGTTTTGTTACTCTTCCACACTCGAATTTCTTGAAGCACCTGTTTTGGGTGCCCTTAACCCACACCTCCTTCCCTATCTTGTACCAGCAATTGCCACCTGCATCCTGCTCCTCGACTTCATCTAATCACTTGATTCTTGGAGAATATTTGTGAACCACATTAAAGGGCGCAGTGTCCTCGTTCATATCATCCAACGGAGTTATATTGTACAAATATACAGCTTCTCTGACATCACAGTGAGTTCAGGCAGCTTTCTCTTGATCAAATGATGAACCCTCTTGACTATGGCATTACCTTCCGGAACATATGCACATCGAAACCACAGACTACATCCCCACTTACCGACGAGATCCTTGAACCTGTGACTCCTAAAAATTGCTGTATTGTCAGTCAAGATCTCCCGAGGGAGCCCACGATCACAAAACACCCGTGCTAATAACTGCATCACGGTCTCACAATCCTCATAACGCAGTTAGTACCACAAAGTGAAGCAACTTGGGCCACAATAAATGAGGGTGAGGTAGTGTTTTCCAATGTAGTGTGTTGCATCGATTCCCAACCGCCCTCACACATACAGCTCACTCAGACTACCGTGTGTCCACTTTTGAGGGGCAGAATCTATACTGCTACACTCCTCGCAATTCCTAGCAACTTCCTGAACTTGCTTGCGGGCAAGATGTGGATGCACTTTCTAAGAAAAGTAAATTGTTCGTTCCACGCCAGGATGACCCATATTCTGATGAATGTCTCTTATATTGTTTGATCAGGACAGTTTGCCTCAGTGCACACATCACCGCACTGACGACTCAACCACCGGTTGGGTACCACTGTCAAAGCATCCGCAAGATTGCATTTGCTAGGTACTAGTTCGAGGCTCAACTGTATGTTATACTCCTCCATCAACTGGATTATGACTTTCAATCTTCTTCAGATGAGCATCTCACTTGCTGCTTTTGTCTTCAGCCTTTCTGTGCGAGTCAGTACATCAGTCAACCAGTGATAGACAGTTGAAGAATCAGTTTTTAACTGTATCTTCTTCATATTCCATGAGAGAGTCACGTTAAGCCCTCAAATAACAGCCTCTAACTCTGCAATGTTTATGTGCATGCTATCTGACCCTCTCAACCATGAATCATCCTCTACAGTCATTCCATTTACCTGCAAAACCACGCCATTAGCTAATGAGCTCACATCAACCCACAGATCCGCCTCGGCACTCTCCATATTCCCCCTTCCATGAGCCGGATTGTTTTTATCTAATCTGCGATAGATCTCCTCCAACATGACACGATCATACTCCTCTCTGATCTTGTCATCCCATCCTACACTATGAGTATTCGTTATTCTCTTTTGAGGTAAGAGGCAGCCACTCTCAACCAGCCACAAACCGGCAAGTGTTCAATCAACTGACCACAAATTGAAAATATCACTCTCCTGGTCAGTACATCTGGCATTCCCTCTAATTTATTGTCACTGCACCAGTTGAGCTGGCCCTTTCTTTATGGATCACCTCACACCCTCATGCCTAGAATACGCATCCCGGCTGATACCTTCTCAGGGCTCTTAGACGCTAAACCCTACTTTTGCAGATGCTTAATGACTCGACTGCATGCTGCGCCACTTTCATCCACATAAATGTCATCCAAATAAGCTGATGTGTGTTGCTTGATCTCGGGTCAAAATTCCAGACATTATTAGTGGCGCAATGTTCAATCTGAACCCAAGCCGCTTAAGCAGTACCTCGTTCCTTTAAACATCACTGGCTGATATGCACACAGACTTTCATCCACATGAATCTGCAAATACGCCTTCCTCAAATCAACAGTAGCTATGTTGCTCCCCATCCTACGCCCAGCCTGCATTTTGACCCGACACATATCCACCTAACCGGTAAATGCATCCACGTAGAAATTCAGCCTCCTGTAATCGAGGACCGGCAGCACTTTTTTCTTGTTCTTCTGGTTCCCTGCCATGAGAGATATCAAGCCATGAGGGGGCCATGTTTTTGCTCATCATGCGGCACAAGCCATCCATCCTTAATCCGCCGTTGTGTTCTTAAGATTAGGTTCCTTTCCCTCCAACCATAACCAAGTAACCACCCAACGACATCCATCAAGCACTGCTTTGAAGTCCTTCTCTTCTACCACTATGACTGGATTTTTTTCCCTACACACAGACATACCCGCCAAAGACTCAGTTCTATCTCCTACTGTTATCTTCTGGGTCGACTCTATCGTTACTCCCCTCAGTAACTCAACACCATTCATCCCCAGGATGAATCCAAAATTCAGCGGACATCGATCAACGACTATCGCCTTCACCCTTGCCTCATTGCCTTCATGACCTATGTTGACAAAACCCTCTCCTCTGTAGGGAACCTCATGGCCACTAATCCAAATTAGGCCACAGCTCGCCTACTCCAATCTCGACAAATCCTGATCTCAACTATACATCTAGTGCATTCACTGTCCTCAAGCGCACTCACCTGAATTCAGTTTACAGTAATCTCAATTACAGACAGCGCCATTTTCGATTCTTGTAGGAAGAAGCTGACGCTAATGGCTTTTCCTCGTTGGGGTTTAAAATACAGTCTTTTGCTATGTGACCAGGTTTATTGCATCTATAACACACACGAGACTCAATAAATGTGGTAGATCCCCTTTCTGACTCCGCATGTGAAGTAAACGGGCAATCACGCGCAAAGTGGTTTGGTTTACCACAATTAAGACATAGTTGCGGCTATACCTTACACTGAAAATCAGCATGTTGTGATATCTTCTCTTTATCATGGTCTCCACCTCTTGCAAAGAATACAGTGTCAGTAATAGAGTCTTCAGTCAGAAGTATTCTTACCCTTTCTACAATCTAACTCAAGCCCATACTCTCAATACACGCACCTGCGCTAAGTGCCTGTATCACACGATCAGGTAATCTGGTATTAATTATCATGTATTAGATGCAATTTTGAGATCACTACTCGAATAATGGTTGTTCAGTCCCTAGCCCTCAGTGATATTAATTATTGCACTGTCGTATAGTGAACCACTAAAGAGACTCAGATAATTAGAGTACAGAATCTTATAAGCTTTGCAGCTCGAATAGCCATTAGAGGAATAAGGAACTGC